>CAIGRO010101223.1:0-12453 GCA_903798355.1 Fraxinus baroniana | reverse complement strand
AAAAAAAAAAAAAAAAAAAAAAAAAAAAAAACAAGAGCATGTGAGCCAAGCCGCTTGTGGGCTCGTAAAAAATGTAAAAAAAAAATATTTAAAAAAAAAACACGAGCTCGTGGACTCGGCTCGTGAGCTCACGAGGCATGAGCCGAGCTTGACGCGCCGAGGGCCCATTGCCATCCCTACACGAGAGTCGATACCTCCTATTTCGATTGCAATGACATTTTGAATTCTTAACCTGTCGGAATATGCGTGTATCTTTCTTGCGTGGATGGATAAGTATTGCCCAAAATTGTGGTTGATTTTTCCATTACATTTGCGTGATAATGATCTTGTTGATTAAGAAAGATTTGCATTGTAAGAAAAATTACTTATTTTAGAAATTAAAAAAAATGTATTTTAAGACAGATAACTCAATTATTTTGAAGTTAAATTTTTCTTAGTCAGATATTTACCATCTTTGAGTGGCTTTTGAAGGCCAGGAGTTTTTAAAAATATTGTGCAATTTTTGTTAGTGATAATCGATTGTGCAATTACGTTGGAAAGTAACTAACATTTCAAATGATTGAGGACCAATTTACTATTGTAACAATAGAATAAGGACTAAGATCATCTGCGTAAAATAAATCTAAATTGTGATTTAAATTTTTAGAGTGATCAAAAACCTCTCCAATCAAGAGATACAAGCGAAATACAAAATGCATTAGAAAATGTTAAAAAGTATGTAAATGTATATCTATTTATACGTTCATAAGAGGTGAATTTAGATCTTCACACTGGATCAAAATCTGAATTTAAATCTATCGAATTGTAAATAAGAATACAAAAGTAATTTCAAAAATATCAACTTACACCATTATTAAAAATCCTCTAAATATGTAGCGAGATTTAGTCAGTGCGCACTCACGGATAGCGGTTGTAAAAAAAAAAAAATCCTCTAAATATGCAATATTTCCATTTAATTGAAAGCATTGAACATGAATAAAGTGAGTCATAAAGTGTTTCACACAGTACTAAACAAAAACAAGAAGCGCCCAAAGTAAAAATCCGGCGGTTTATCATTCATGATCCACTCAAAAGTAGTGGGTAGACAACTAAACAAGGAGCGCTTAAAGGAAACATACGTGTACTTTTTCAAATCAACTATAATATTACCCTGGGAAAAATTATATGGTTAAAAGTAGTATCGAAAGTTGAATAATTGGATAAATAAAATTGAATAAAAATTTTAAATTCTGATCCACTTGATTCTTGTATACCTTCAACAAGTTTTGATTTTTTTAATAGTCGTCGATCTGAATTTCATGCTAGTTTTTAATTTTTCTTCGATATTGTTTGTTTCTTGTAAAAAAAAATTGAATGTGTATTGTTTTATAAACAATTTTAACATATTTAGTAGGATAATTCATAATTAGATAAGTGCTTGTTCACTCCAAAAATTCTATTTTGGCTGTTATTTTTTTTTTCTCAAAAAATATTTACTAACTTTTTAAACTTTTACTCTTTAAAATAAATAATATCTTGTGTTCAAACAAAAATGTTCTTCTACCCACGGTGTGAATTCGTATCTTGTCTATTTGGAGAGAACCTTACTTACGATTCTCACATTTGGAAACAGTAAATAAAATTCTACTTCTACATCAATAAGTGGACAGTCTTATTCTCTTTTTACTCTTCAAAGGCGTGACCGCGTGAAATAGAAACTACATTTTATATTTATTTGCCCTCCGAGGCATAGTTCAGTGGTGTAAAGGATAGGAGTGGGGTAGTCTCAGTTAAACTGATAGTCGTAGTATGAGGGTTCGATTCCTGCCTCTAACAAGGTTTGAAATTGAATTTTTTGTAGGCACCAGTATGTCAGTTCTTATACCCTGACCTGTTGAGACACATCCCGCGATTTACCTCCTACACGATACTCTAGGAGCGGAGCGGGGTGGGGCGGGGTTCAATCTTTACTTTTTATATTTATTTATTGAGTTGAGTTATTTGTTCCACCTCCATTACCACTTATTTTACAGATGAATAATGTGGCAGATGGAGGGTGGTTGAATTAAATGTTTGAAATGTTAAAAATGAAGTGAAATTATGTCAAGTGTAAATTCGATAAATTGATAAATTATGATGTAAAGAAAAATGTACATGTAGCAATATTGTTAGTGAGTTTATTATCATATATTTCTAGGTCGGTTCGGGACTTGATAAAGTAGGAAAAAAAGGATAACGCCGAATCTTAATCTTGTGCATTGCAGATTTTGATAGAATATGTATTTATTGTTCTTGACCTTATCTGCTCAACTTCTTTTTATCCACCTGTCCATATTTTTATGGCCACAATTCCAATGTCTCGACCTATTATAAGTTCTCGATCAAACCTCCTGTAGCTGTAAGCCCGTAATTCCCAGATTTTTTTTTATTCAAGTCACAAGTATATATAAACTGCTTGGTGGGTTATGATCAGAAAGAATCAAGAATTGCATTTACTGATGAATGTGTAAACGTGGGTAGTACGTGAATATTCGCCTGTAGTCTTTCGACTCGATTTTAGTCCTCGACTCACCCTCAGTTTTCGTGGGCATTGGATAATTTGCTTGAAAATGGAGTCTTTTTTCAATCAAGAAAGCAGCCATGGGATCAAGGGTGAAAAAAAAGCACTGGATTCTATCTCTTCTTCTTCTTCTTCTTCATCCAACTCTATTGATTCTTCAGAATCAGAAGATGTATTTGAAGAAGTAAAATCTTCTGGTTCTTCTTCTTCTCCTACAAGTGGATCTTCAGGATCCAGTTCCTCTTCTTTCCAGCCCTTGCAAGACATGTCCTCTTTACTCCAAGAACTTCCTGTCAAGTAAGTATTTCATTTATCTCCTCTAGAAGTTTAAGCAATTACGCTAATGGAAAACGCGTCTTAGCTCGACTTTCCTTTACATATGCAGGAGAGGTCTATCGAGGCATTACAATGGAAAATCACAATCATTTACATCATTATCCAACGTGAGGGCATTGGAAGACCTTGCAAAGCCAGAAAATCCATACAGTAAGAAGCTCAAGTCATGCAAAAGCTATGGAGGGTTATTTTTGCAAAGTTGCAGCGAAGAAAACCCTCGTAGGAATAAAAGTTCTTCGAGGCTCATTTCGAAGAGGACTACTTCAAGAGGGTCTTGTTCTTCACTTTTAAGTGGAAAGAGGACTAATTACGGGTTTATTGGAAATAGGCCTCCCCCTCCGATTTCCCCACCCCATAGATCTGCCAGTTCAAGTAGCTTTGCGAATCAAGCCCCCTCTGTTTGCTTAAAGGGTTAAATTCAGTCTTTTTTCTCAAATGGACTGCAATATGTATGTGTACATATATGGTTCCAATAAAAGATGTTTAGTTTCTAATATTAACGCTATTATATATTGTTAAATTTATTTGTTCAAAAGTTGCTTATGCAAAGTGTTTGAAATGAAAATTTGTTTGATATATTGAAGGATCATCTTGCGGATATTAATTCGATTTAAGATAAATGTAAAATAATGCTACATATTTAAGGATACAATCTTAGAAAATTTTAGCCCTACTGCTCATAAATTTATAAATCATATGATTTAAGTCAAATTTTGGGTTAGGGATGATAGGTTGGCTGAACAGCTAATCGAGTCATTTCGGTTCCATTCATGAGTCCTATTGTGAAAAGTTTTGAGTGAACTAGGCTCGAGACTCTTCAAATTTGCTCTTGACCTTGTTATTCATGTCCACACAAATCAAGTTCGATTTATGTTGCTATTACTTTGGCATGAGGTAAACTCAAATCGTTCTATGGCAAGTTTTTAAACTTGTGGGGAAGGCCAAATGGGCCTATTTTGGCTCCTATTTGACCTTCTTTATTTTTTATGTTTTTATATATTTATTTTCAAACACGCATCACACAATAAAAATATTTTACATGTAAATTTAATTTTTTTTCTATTTTTTTATTACATATTCTCTAGTACTTTAATATTCAAAATATTAAAAGTGAAAATCACGTTAAAAATAGGGATGATGTTTCATTATTCACAAATCATATATTTTTTATTTAAATATTTAATATACAACTTTCATCACAAATCCTAATTAATCCCCCTACTTTCTCTCTATATTTCTCCATGCCTACCTTTCTTCCTCTCACATTACTGTGGCCGGCATTTCGTCCTAGCCGCAACTATTGCGCAGCACAAATTAGCAGTGAAGTAGCGACACCGCACTATTGTGAGGGTAGTGGTTGGCAGCATAGATGAGAAGCTTCCATTGATCGTCGATGATGAGATCACGCCTATCGTATGTGACATTGTTAGATGCATATGAAAAGATCAACAATAAATTGAATATCAGTCGACGAAGTAGTGACGTCATTGAGGATCTCAAGGCACTTAATGCTAGATATTGTGTTTTGATTGTTGGCGGCGGTGGTGGAGAATCTCAAAGCCCCAACGCGACGTGACGCTACGTGTCGGGCGTCGCTTCGAAACTGGGGATGTTGCAGATCGAGGGTGTACTTTCCTCCATTTTTCTTCGTAGTCAACGCTACAAATCGGAGGTGCTGCTTGTCTTGTCTCCCATTTTTTCTCTTGTCACACGTGGCATACTTTGCAGATCGACCAGAGAAGAGAAATGATGGTTATGGTTGTGGTTGTGGTTGTGGTTGTGGTGATGGTAATGGTGGAGATGGAGGTGGAGGTGTTCACGAAGCTTGCGATCTGTAGTAGTTTTGCATTGTTTTGGTGGTGGGTTTGTGTATAGTGTGGTGGTGGTTTTGCGTTGCTATGGTGTGTGGTGGGGTGTGGTGGTGTTGTGGTTGCTGTTGTAGTGGTTTTGCGGGATCTAGTGGTAGTAATGGTGATGGTCGAGGTCGTGGCGGTGGTTGTGAATATGATAAGATAAGTTGGGGGTATTTGTAATTGATTAATTTGTGACAAATAAATAATATATGACCCAAGATTTGTGATTACGATTTCCAATTTATTAAGTTGTGATTGAGAATTTAATTGCGACAAATTAATTTGATAATTTGCAATGAATAAGTAAGTTGTGACCAATAAAGATTTTGATTTTGTAATCGATGAATTATCTATGACCTGTAAAAAAATTTATTTGTGATCGAAAAATAAGTTGTGACCGAAAATTATTTTGTGACTAATTAATTTGATATTTTGTGACTTATAAAATTTGTGATTTGTGATCAATGAATAATATGCGACTTATTAATTTGATAAATTTGTAATCGATTGATAAATTGTGACCATGAAATAATTTGTGATCTATAAATTTTTTTATTGCGGTCGAAAAATAATTCGTGACCAATGAATTTATAATTTGTGGTCAAATTGTATAGAATTGTGACTTTAATATATTTAATTAATAAAATATATGTTTAATAAACTAATTTATAAATAAAATTTTAAAAAATATATGCTTTTTGAAATTTTAAAATATATTTTTTAATTTTTAAATGTATCGTACTTAGCCCTTGTTTGATCCTTGTTTTTTTTTTTTCCAAAATACATTTTTCTCTCTTTTTTTCAACCACACATTTTTCAATAAAATAAAATTAGACGCAACTCAAAAAAATTTCCTTCATTTTTAATTACACATCTCTATCAATCTATTATTACAACATGCATTTTATACTAAAAATAGGGTTCAAACATACCTTTATTATCTTATTATATATGAATTTTTCCCTCTTAAAAATCCCAAATAACGGGTCAAACAATGGCTTATATGGCCCAAAATATGGGAGGTTCAGTGGTTCACAGAGTATTTGGTCGGTAAGACCTGATAAAAGTCCAAATAGAAAGCCCCCCCCAACGTTGACCACTCACCCAGTCTGCAAACCATTACTAAAACGACGTAGTATATGCAACCCACCCACGCCCACGCCCACGCCCACGCCCATGCCCTGCCCCTGCCCCAAATTTCTTTTTTCTGGTGAAATTCCCTTCTCAAATTAGGTGCGCTTAGATAAATTCTTTTACCTGTTAATTCTTCCCCCGATTCTCATCTTTTCAATCATAAAATTTCCATGGCTAATATGGGTCACCACAATCTCAATGCGAAACTTGTAAGCCTCAATTATTGATTAGTTAAGTTTACTTTTTGGGTTTTACGTGGATTTTGTGCATTACTGGGTGATTTAATTTCTCAGGTATTGCTAGGAGATATGGGCGCCGGTAAATCTAGTCTTGTTATACGCTTTGTCAAAGGCCAATTCCTCGAATTCCAAGTAATAATTTCCTCTTTGTTTTTTCTTTTATCAAAATTGACTTTTCTGGGTTGGGGTGTCAATATGTATTTACGCTAAAGTGGTCGGTAGTCAATATTACTACAATGACGATCGAAGTAATAACATCGATTGATCGTTTAGGAATCGACGATCGGAGCCGCTTTTTTTTCGCAGACGGTGGCGGTCAACAATGCAACGGTGAAGTTCGAGATCTGGGACACTGCCGGGCAGGAAAGGTACCATAGCTTGGCTCCCATGTACTACAGAGGCGCCGCAGCTGCAATAATCGTTTATGACATCACTAGCACGGTATTCATTTAACTCAATTGTGTGTATGTGCGGATTTACTTATATTAATCGATTGTGGAAGTTGTATTGTAAGTGTATTATTGAATTTATATTAGGTCCTGCTTTGTTTTGTGGGAATTCTTTTTCTTGTACACTCCTAATGATTGAAGTTGGGGGTAGAGGCAGTTCTCTTAAAACTTGTGTGAATGTCATGGAACATAAGGCTTGTGGTGGCTTTTTCTGTAATGCATGATGCGTGTATGGGGATCACTGGAAAGGGAGCTTCTTAGAATTTTTTTTGGTCTTGGAAAAATCTAAATTTTTTTTGATAACTAGTTCTTTGACCATAATTTCGGGTTCTGTTTGGTTCACTTGCACAGCTAAGAAGTGGGTGCAAGAATTTTGTTGTATATTTTAGATGATTTAAGTTCTTGTTCTGTTTTATGTATCAGGATTCTTTTGCCCGGGCAAAGAAGTGGGTGCAAGAACTCCAAAAGCAAGGTGCTTATGCTTTGATATACATTTCAATAACGAAACAGAGATTAGTTTTATGAATTCAGGCTCCGTTTGATTCGCATTGTTCTGTTTGGTTCACTTGCACAGCTAAGAAGTGGGTGCAAGAATTTTGTTGTATATTTTAGATGATTTAAGTTCTTGTTCTGTTTTATGTATCAGGATTCTTTTGCTCGGGCAAAGAAGTGGGTGCAAGAACTCCAAAAGCAAGGTGCTTATGCTTTGATATACATTTTAATAACGAAACAGAGATTAGTTTTATGAATTCGATATACAGCACTTATCATCCAAATAACTACAAAGAAAATTCATTCATACAATATTGTTATTTCAGAATGATTGAGAGGGAGAAATAATGTCACTTAATTATTAACTTATTTTAATATTACTTTTCGTATATGGCCAAATTAGGCATGTATTCTGTTGATTTTATTCAAATAATCACTTGCAGTAAATGTCTTGGTTGCGTTAGAAAAATGTGACAGTTGCATATCAATTTTTTGGTTGTTGCAGGTAATCCTAACATGGTCATGGCACTTGCTGGGAACAAAGCTGATCTTGAAGATAAGAGGAAAGTGACTGCAGAAGTAAGTAGTAGATGTCTGGATCTGTTTTTTTACCCTTGCTTTCCAAAATAAAATCTTTCTCACTTTTCCATTTGAATGATACATTTTCATCCATTTGCTGTGGATATCTTTTTTGGAGTAAATTTGCGATCTATTTTTATGAATCTCCATTTATTTGAATGTAAATTGCTTGAGGTTACATTTAAATCTAAAAAAATATTGGTTTCTTTCTTAAAAGAATGCTAGTTTATGGTTTCCCATGCAACTTATGTTTCAGGAAGCAAATCTATATGCAGAGGAAAATGGTCTATTTTTTGTGGAGACGTCTGCTAAAACTGCTGTTAATGTCAATGAAATATTCTATGAGATAGGTTTGTTTCTTTTCTTCTCTTTGCTTTGTATATCCTAAAATGTTGTACTTAATTGATACCAAAAGTATCTTTCATCTTCAGTTGAATAAAGACCAAGTACTAATGCTATGGTTTACTTAATTGATATAAAAGCAAAAATGTTGGGTTTCTTTTCTAGTTAGAGAATGGGGGCTTGACAACAACAATTGCGTTTTTGTTTCCTGGATGTTTGGGTGACTCTACAAGCCTGTCTTTAATTGAAACGAGTCCATTAGAAAAACTAAAAGCTCTCGGTTTTTAAGTTATAGTCTGCATTTATTTGTACTTATAGTCTATGGCTACCCCAGCTATAGTGTTCTCCATGCCAAGATCCTTACTCCCTCTATCTTGTTATGGCATCTTGACTTGAAATGTCACTGGGGTTTGAAAGAACCAGAATTCGTTCAGCATTCAGAGTCTTTTTTTTTTTTTTTCCCAGCTATGCACAATTTCAAAGCAGTTTTCCTTCAAACGAAATTGCAGTCGCCTTGTGCACTTTTGAACTAGTTGTTTGGAATTTTCAAATGTTTTAATTCTTGCTCTGATTTCTTTTCAATCTCTGTGGAGTTCCGATGTCTAAATTTTCTAGGTTTATAATTTTTATAATCTGGTATAATCTGAAGCATTCATCACTTGATATTTATTTATGTAATTCTATTGGCATGCTTGCTTGTTTATGAAAAGTATTCATACTTCTATATAATTGCATTATTTACAGCAAAGAGGCTACCTAGGGCTCAACCTACTCAAAATCCAGCTGGAATGGTTCTAGTTGATAGACCTGCAGAAGGATCCCGCTCTGTGTCGTGCTGTTCTTAAGTATTACCTTCTCTGCATTGACACAATCCTTTTTTTCCTTTTCCTTTCATATATTTTAAATTTTTGCTTGTTTATAATGTAATTACAGAAAATCTGGTCCAAAAGTAAGAAGCAAGAGTGGCTAGAAATTTTTGAGACATGTATGATGGGACACTGTTGATAGGTATCTTATGCTAGATGGGTCACTCACTAGTAAATAGAAGAGTTTTCGTAGAAGATGCATGTAATTGTATCTATTTAGGATGTAATCATTTCTTCAATATTGGGATTATCAATTTTGCTGGATACAACTGATAATTTGTTACCACCTGAAGTATATATATGCCTACGCAAATATACAAGTTTGTTAACGAATAGCATATTCAGAATGGAGTAAAAGCTCACAAATGTGATGGGTATTGTTAGATGGGAAGGTCTAGTTCTATAAGGGTCCGTTTGATTGCAAGAATAGAATTTGGGTGGAAAGAAAATGAATTCAATGGAATTAAATTGTCTAGAACTTGTTTTACTGAGAATTTTCAATTAATTGTGTTTGATTGATATAATTTTGCACCTGAAAAATATTGAAATTTTGGATCTTTTGGTGTTCGTTTTGACCTTTTTTTTTATGGAAATTGTCTATTAAATGGAGATAATTTGTGTTGCAATTTGTGATATATTTTTCCATTGCAAAAAGAAAAAACCAATTCCCAGCAAAGTGGTGGGAATTGATTTACATCAAAAAGCAAGAAAATGTGGCAAACCAATAAAAAGTGGAAAACTAACTACCTGGAAAAATTTTCCGATCAAACACTAAAAAGTGGAAAATGGCAAAAAGTTATCCATCTTCCATGGAAAACTTACCCTATCAAACAGTGCCTAAGTTGTGACAGCTGTCATTGATATCAAATTAGCTCCATGGCTGTAGCTTTGATTTAAATTTGCTCGGGGTTATGGGAGGAAAATATGCTACAATCAGACCACCATGGGCATGTGCAAACCTGGCCTTTTTTATTACATTATGCATACACTTCTTATTTCTTCTTTCTTTTTGTAATGCAATTGTGCAATCACCTTGCTTTGTAAATACTTTTGGTTTTGATGGTCAGTTACTAATGTGCTCTACATGCTGCAATATTGAGCAGGTTTGTTATCTTCAATGTCATCAAAGAGAAGGTTGACCAGAACGTACAGGCCATGAGTTGCTATGTTACAGAGTGTCATTCTTTAGTATCTCTGGTTTGTTGATTTGCTTGTTCTCCAACCTTGTAAATTGGTTGTATTTCAAGTGCTGACTCATCATTAGTTGTGTATCATGACAATATCATAGGGAGACTATAGTATATATAATGTACAAGAATAAGGTTGCTTGACCTTGAATTTAGAAAGCTCTGTAAGATCCATAACTCTCTCCCTTGTCTTTCTCACACGAACCACACACAATCAGACGTACTTGTACATACACAAACCGTATTTCATTGCTCACAAGTCCCAGGATTAAACGATCTGTTGAATAAATATCATGTATTACACACACAATCTCTTGAAAAGAACAAATGCAATATGAAAAATTTATGCACCGTGTGGAAATGGTCCCTTATGTCCGAGGAAACCCCATTTTTTAGTCTTCCAGTCATTTATTTGTTGCTTGTGTTTCCTTTCTGTTTGCTTGATGTTCCTGCTGGCATCGAAGTCTCTCGATTGGGCAAAGCTAGTTGGTTAGGTAATAGCTTACAAATGTGATGTCTCGGTTTTCGCGAGCATTTATCTCTTTAAAATTGTTGTATTTAATAATAATATTTATAATTGTATTTACTGATTTTATGAACATATATCTTTGTACCACACGGGCTTTGTTCATTTGTTAAAATGAAACTGAGCACCAACACAGATCTTGGTCCTTCAATTCCCCTTAATTTCCCATCCTTCTCTCTGATCCTTGAAAAAGTCTCAAGCTATTGTGATATTCGAATAAGTTAACAATTCCTATTGTGATTTTCCAAGATTTTCGTCGATAATATAAATATATGAAATTGAGATGATCACTAGGGATTCACTGCCTGCCATTACATAGATCGATGATCATCATTGATAACACATAGCATCATTTAGTTGAGATTAATTATTGAGCTCCATGACTTTCTTCCAAGCAGGACGACTCGAAATATCTATCCACCAAGAATGCACGCTCTTCCTCTCCTTCACCAGATGTTCCAAGCCACCCTCGTTCATCAAAAACCTCGTATTGGGAAGGTGACTCAGATCAGCAAGTGTAAATGAATCTCCAGCTAGGTATTTACTCTTCGATAGTCTCTGCTCGTACACATCCAACACTTTTTCAAGCTTCGTCTTGCAATCCTGAACCACCGACATGTCGGTTTTGACCCCACTACGCGGCAGCACCACCAGTTGAAGCACCAGATTGTATACTAAAGGGTTGTAGTTTTGAGCTTCCACTTCCAGCCATTGATCGGTTAAGGCTCTTTCTTCCAAAGTGTTTCCCAGGAGGTCTATGCTGCTGCTGGCGTATTTCGCTGCGTAGTATCGGATAATTGCCCTAGATTCTGTCACCAAAAAGAAAAAATGCCAAAAAAAAAAAAAAACACAAAATTGCTCATTTAGCTTGACTTGAAAGAAACAAATCATATCGAGTTGTATATGGCATTACCAAAAAGTCTGAAATCTCCATCCTTAATGGCAGGAACATGTCCAAACGGCTGCATGACATACAACAAAACATAAATAATAAAAATAAATCTATCTTATCGCGTCAAAAAATCTACATTGAAGGTTGTTTGTGACAGAATTTTAGGTACGATTTGAGTGCAATTTTACTCCGACTATTTGAAATACCTGTATAAGCAAAAACTTGGGACTCTTTTGCTCGCCAGATTCAAGATCGATGGATACAAGTTCAAACTCGACCCCCAACTCGACAAGGCACGTTAAGACCCTTTGTGGGCAAGCAGCATAAGCTGGACCATACACTTTAACCACCATTCTCTAGACGATATTATGCTTTCAACTATAAAGACAAAGTTACTATATATAAAACGCATACATCTGCATGGGGGTTGGAACTGGGGGTTGTCACGTGGGAGGCTGGTAGCTGCCGAGTAAGTGACATTATCGGTTACTCGTCAAAATTCAAACGGCCAATTTTTTATTTTTTATGTCTTTGAAAGTTATGTTTTCATTTTTCTTGGAAATTGAACCAAATCGAACACACTCCGTGTACTGAAAACCACCCGTATACACTAGTAATTTATTTACAACTTTGAGGGGGGGGATCAACTTGCAAACTAAGCGAAAACAACACGCCTTTTCAAGGCAAAATAGTTAACTACATTCAAACAATTGTTGTCTGTCATCTTGTCAATTTTTTGGCAAAATGGGTGTTGCTCTCATGTTAGGGGTCAGCAAGGGCAGAGTCAGGGGACCTTAAAAAATTGAATTGGGTTGTACCCCTCTCCGAACATGGGTGAGCATTTTAATTGAAATTGGATCTCTCGAACTAAAATCGACCTAGAATTAAAGGTTCTGGTTCAATTCCATAAAAAAATTAAGAACCAAAATTGATGGTTTCCGACGATTCTAGGTTATTGAATCGGAACCATGGGTACTCAATCTGGAATCGAATTTATCTTTTTTAATTTTTTTTTTTTT
>CAIGRO010101160.1:0-11372 GCA_903798355.1 Fraxinus baroniana | reverse complement strand
CAGTAAGTATGCTTAATTTTTTTTTTTTTTTTTTTTTGGTACCCAGGTATCCCAGCTTAGCCAGACTAATTTCCTGGACCACCAGCCACCGGCCCCTCAGTAACTGGCGGAGGTAAACCGCGGGTTATGCCCAAATTGACCAGAGTTCAAGCACCCCTTATACTCCTGGCCCCAAGGAAGCCTTCCTCCATGATTATTACATCAACAAGCTGCTCCAACCAATATTGATTATTACATCACTCAGCTGCTCCAACCAGGAATCGAACTCCCCACCCTGAGGTTGCAAGCCCAGCAATGTCCTTCCTTNACCGCGGGTTATTCCCAAGTTGATTAGGGTTTGAGCACTCCTTATACTCATGGCCCCAAGGGAGCTTTCCTCCATGATTATTACATCACCAAGCTGCTCCAACCAATATTGATCATTACATCACTCAACTGCTCCAACCAGGAATCGAACTCTCCACGCTGAGGTTGCAAGCCCAGCAATGTCCTTCCTTTACCAACTTGGATGTGCTCCGGGGGCGTCATATAACTTGTTTTTTAATCACCGTGGGTGGGTAAGGCTCTATTTGGATGGTTTGTCATCCATGTGTGCAAGAGATTGTCATTTTAACAGATAAATCAGCTTTTCGTCTTCCACGTAAACATTTTCGCAGAAAGAATCCATTCGATGGCCATTTTAGTGAAATGCTATTGGGAAGTATCATAAAATTTAATGGGTAAGCCGTGACGATGGGTAACACACAGTGGCCAATGAAACTGACACGACCCGTTTTGGATCACCCTAATGAACCCAAAACGTGGCGTGCATCGATGATAAATGCTGACCAGATGCCATACTTCTGGGGTGATCATGGGACAGTTAGGGGATGGGCTTCTAGTAATGGTCCACTCGTCGGTGTCAATGTCATATTAGTAATTTGATTATTGATTATTGATAGTGTGCAGAGCTCTATCAGGTGCATAGTAGGTAGGTTAAGGGCTTAATGAATGATTTCGACGAGGTTACCTCTAGTTGATTTTGACGAATATTTGAGTATGATACATCCTTACCATAAGGTTTAAAATAAATAACATGGGATCGATACCATTATGATACATACTCATGCCATTCATGATTTTTGCTTACTGGGCATTAGTTTATATAGTTCTTGCATTGTAAGTGAGCATGAAACCTTAAAGAAGGCATGGTGGTTGTGGAGCTCTTGCGGGATTCCAGATTTCGGTGTATATGGATGACGACCTGCAGGTTTATTTTGTGGACTTCAGTTGTATTATATTTTGGGGATCCGACACGACTTTTAAAATGACATGTAAATACTTTTATAACATCAGGATAAATATGTTGGACTATAATTTTATGATCTTTGGTTGCAGGATATACATTTGGAGATGCTTTCATTTTATCAACACAAAAAAATGTGTGTGTGAATTTGGATGTCTAGATCAAGTCATCAATTGTATTCCTTCACGGGTTAGTATATTGTTATCTGTATGAATGTGATGTTACAGAAACAATTAACTCCATTCATTCCCTTTTTTTTTTTTTTTTGAAGCATTTCCACGTCAACCTGTAAAACACCTGTGAACCACAACTTGGTAGAATAGCTCAATAGAATTAAAACAAGAATAATTCTTCTTGGACAAGCTCAAGGATAGGGTGGTGTTGTAGAAAATGATTGAGCATTGTGCTTTTTTAAACTGTCAAAGCTTGTGTCGATATGTGTCCCCCAACTTTTTTAACTTGTCATTGAGCCTACTTGTGTAGCATGCTTGTTAAAACAATAAAGCCATGAGTACATGAAATGTTCAACAGAATGTTTACCGATGCTAATGTGGAAAATTGTGATTGGATTCTTTTTTTCCATCTTCCAATGATGTTGCGTCATAAGTTGTCTGTAAGGATTTTCTGTCAAAAAAATATGTACTTGTAGCATGATTGGAATTAAAAATATATGACGTGTAAGAGAGATACAATAGTACTAAATGATGGAAAATATTTTTTTATGCAATTCAATAATATGTATATTTAGTAGAGATTAAAATTAGATTTTTAATATATTATGATAAAAGTTGATGAAATGTATAATTGAAAAGTTATGGATCCCAAAAATTGAGTGGTTAAAATTAAATGTTGATTTTGACTTAAGATTTTAATTGGATTTTAATCGAAACCAAATAGAGGCATGCCTATTATGCACATCTCCAAAGACTCCAATGATGGTGTAAATTCAAAATTAGTATATCTAAAATCACTTTTGCATTCTTATTTACATTTCCGTGGATTTGAAATTCAAATTTTGCTCTAATGGAAATATCTAAATCCATTTTTATTTTTATTTTTGCCTATTGTGGATATCTCTTTCTTTTCTTCTTTTTTTTTCTTCTTCTTTTTCAGTCAAAAAATGCAATTTGCATTTCGTTTGCATCTTTCTATTGGAAAAGTTTTTTCGCCATTTTGGAAATCTAAATTACAATTTAAATCTATTTTACATACAAGCATCTCCAATCATGATGCAAATTTATATCTTCAAGATCATTTTTGCATCATCATTTACATTCGAGTTGGTCTAAATTCAAATTTTGTTCCAATGAAAAAAATCTAAATTTATTTTTTGCCTCTTGTAGATGTAAAAAAATATGTTCTACCGGAAAATGTAATTTGCATTTCCTATGTATCTCTCCATTGAAGAGAATTTCGGCCACTTTGGAGATCTAAATCACAATTTAAATTCATTTTACACCACGATTGAAGATGCTCTAATAGGATAAATTTGACAATTTCATATTAATATTATTTTAGGTTTCTTTGGGATCATGAATTTCAAAGAGAAACTAATGTTCTTTGCTTCATTTTAGTGAAATTCTCTTCTCATTTTTCTACTCTTAGAATAACAAATCAATTTTAATAAATTTTTCGACGCAAGGAGATTCAACACTCTATCTTAGATTATCAAAGTTGGATATTATATATGAAAGAAATAAATAAAAATTATTACGTACAATGTGAAAATATTGAGTTGATGAGATTGCGTAGTAACAAAGCTCAAGCCTACTAAATAGATAATAATATTTTTGCATTACGTTAAATCACTTCCAATTAAAACCTGTTGTAAAACTTGTTGGAAAAAATGAGTATATAGCTGACTTTTGTATGATTTTTGAGTGAGACCCGTTTGGCTGTTTTGGAAAATCAAGATTGATTTGTGTTCTCCTCCGTGAGTACATCGAAATCATATATTTACTTGTCGAAATTGATCTCGGGTGAATGAGAAATTGAAGCTCAAAATGTGCCACTTAAAAGGAGTTTATGTTTGTGGGAAAACTAAAAAGGAGTTTGTCCCATACAGAAAGTGAATTAAAACAAAAACCACTTTATAAAGGATTACACTTTAGAATGATGTAATCATATGTAGCATAAATGCTCTCTCCAAGTGCGCGCGCAGGGGGGTGCAAATCTTGGACCGAAATAAGTTTCGAACCTTGAACTTGTGTGCGGGAGCGACCTGCATACACGAATGTTGGACCGAATAGAGCAAAATTGGCCCCTTAGGAGTGTCCACGTTTTGCTACATTTTTTATTTTTTCAACTGACTTTTCATTTTCTAAAATTATTGAAACTCCAAAACACCCGTGGTAATTTCCATGAAGTGAATAGCAAGTTACAAGATCCAAGTCTTTATATATCTAAGTTTTTTCAGTTTTCTACACACGAATTTCATTTGCGTATAGTTCGAGTTTGTCATCGTTTTCAGTTTCTCTTTCAGTCATTGACTCATTATGGTGATATTGTTCGGACACTAACTCAGTTTGCCAGAGTGAAATCTGTGGTGCTCAGATTCTACAATTCTATCATTGTATCCTAGAAAGCAAACGCTCAAAATATACCTCAAGCACGTAAGTGGGCGAATCTATTTTAAGGAAACTGAGTGTAACACAGGACTCGGGTTAAAAAATTATTACTATTTAATTATTATTATTTTTTATTGTTATTACTTACTGTAATTGACAATTATTTAATTTAAACTGTAAATTCGGTATCAAGTATGTAAAATCAGTGTTCATTCTGCATATACGATAACCATTGTATATACGGTAACTCTTGCATATACGCTAACCACTGCATATACGGTAACTCTTGCAAATACGGTATCAGTATTGCATATACGATATCCAGTATAGAAATACTTATCTAATAAACTTTAGTTAATAATTTAAACAGTATCATTCTTTGCAGTTGTTCTGTTTGAAGATTCAGATTTCAGACAATTTGAATCTCTTGCTAAACTGACCAAGCCACCTTTGATTCTCATCAGTGTAAAGTGTTTCTTTGTCTTTCTTTTCCGCCTTTATCAACTCTTTGCTTTTCAACTAAGGAACATTAGAATGCAAACAATTTTGAGTTTTACTTCGAATTGAAGTAACTAAAATGACTGAAGTACACTATGAAACAAAACAAATTACACGATATTTGTCTTTGTAACATTAATATACACTATACACTGACTTACTAGCTTTCAACTATTCTTCTTAAAACTTTTAGGGTATGTTTGATAGCAAATGTAGAAAGAAATTTCAGTTCTACGTTAGTTTGAAAATAAAAATCCACCTAACCCATAAGAATTCGTTTTCTATGAAAACAAAGAAAATGCAGTTTAAAATGATTGTACTTTGAAATTTGATTTCCATTTCCACGTTGCAATCAAACGGTCAAAGTGGAATTCGTTTTTCTTGAATGTGACATTTTCCATGGAATTCGTTGCAATCTAATAGGTCCTTAGGGAAAAGTGCACTATTGGTCCTTAGTCTATTGTACGAGTAGCAAGTTGGTGTACATTTTCAAAACGTAGCACTCTGGTCATCATTCTTTCATTATAGTTACGCCGACACTTTACAATCAATTGCTAATGGTGGGGCCTTCAAAATATACGTTAAATTGTGACATCTTCCTCATATTTTAACTTTATGAAGATAAATTTGTTTTTTCAATTTAATCCGATACCAAGACATTTGAAGTGAAAAGGGCCACGTGACTATATATGTATTGAAAATTCGGATGGTTTCTATTTCAAGGACTAACTATGCAGCTAAAATGAAATATATTAACAATAAACTCCATTTTAAAGGTTAATTACTTATAAATTAAACGAGTGCATCATAAACTATACATATAATATACTCAGAAATTTGTTTTTCTTCGACATTATTAATTGGATACCATAAAGAGAAAGAAAAGAAATTATTCTTGGAGGGCATTTAACATTTCCCAGCTGGTTTCACTAATCACAAGGAGACAAGGAGGAGACGTAAGCACACATGTGCCTGGAGTCTGGCTTTGGGCTTGTCTTCGGCTTAAGGTAAACTCCGATTGATTTCACACTATTATCGTCTGCGGTTCCGTGAAAGCCACCAAACTGTTGATCATCTCCTAGCTTGAAGACGAACTCTTTATCGCGGCCAGTGGACTGAAAGCCACCAGACGGTGACGGTCCTTGAAAGCTACCAAACGGTCCGTAGGTTCTATAGTTGGTGCCAAATGTGATCGAAATTAAATGACTATTGTTGCGACTCTTGTAACCACTAATCGAAGTTACGTACTCTGAAGGGTGATTCAACTTCACCTGCATTGCAAATTATTTCAACACATTTTTACCAATCATGAACTAATTTTTGGATTTTAATAGAATTCAAAACTTGATTGAAACAATAAGGAAAATTTTGAATAAAAGAATAAATTGGAATTGTGGGTTTTGGACTTGAAATACACGTAATACTAGGTTTAAACTCTGTGCTAAAAATTAACAAGTAATCAAGGAAAACGAAAAAAAAAAAAAGAAAAAAGAAATCAACTGATTTCATTTCTGGTAAAAAAGTACATTGAAAGTAAATGAAATTTGATGAATGAAAAATAGAGACTTACAACATCAAATTTGCATCCAGTAGCTTGACCAAAGGAATCAGAGAGGACCAAACTTCTATTCTCAGAATATTGGAATTGAATTGAATTTATTTCATCGTCGTGTGAAATAAATATCTGAACAATTTTATTTCTTCCCCTTTCATCCCACTCATGTCCATTTTTGCTTCCCACTGGACCAATCTTGATCATTTCTGTATCATCCATTTCCCACCTTCCACTCAAAACTTGGACTCCTTATTGCTTTTATAGGTATAACAAAGCATTGGCGGACCCGGGGGAGCCCCTCCCCCTCCTCCCAACTTTGGAGAATTTTTTTTTATAAAGTCATGTTTGATATTCTATTGAAATCTAAATTTTAATCTAAATCTAAATCAACAATTAATCTTAATAACATATTTCATGAAATTTATAATTATTTAACTTTTATTAAAATTTACTAAAAATTTGATTTTTATCTCCACCAAACAGGAGCAAAATTAAAATAAATTTGAATAACATACTAATTTTAAAAATTCTTCAACGATCGTAGCTAATAGAATCTACAAATTGCTTATATCATCTCAAATCTTATTTCGAGAACTATATTATTGACATAATGAATAGTCCAAGCAGATATCGAAAATAGTTAAAAATACGTTAAACGTGAATGTTAAAAAAAGACGTCCAACTCATATTTTTTTTTAAAAAAAAATCAATTATTTCATTCACAGTTATTATTTTTGCGATTGTCATCATTTTATTAGGAAATTTTATATGGAATATGATATCAAAAAATTTCGAAATTTTACATTCGAAAAAGTCATATTTCATGTAAGTTTTTGGATGCAAAATTACATAAGGTATGATTTTTTGGACGTAAATTTTTTTATTGTAAAATTTCTCCTAATTTGTTTACAAATTCGATTGTACCCTCTAACTTTAAAATTTTGCATCCTCCTATGTAACAAAGATGTGTGCCTCAAAACAAGTACCATGAGCTTTTAAATGGGGAGAAGTCAATTCAATTCATTTACATGGACCGCACATTTGCCAGGACTTTTAAAAAAGTTAAAATTTGCTTTTGATCATTTTGGATAATTTTCTTTCTTTAGCCAGAAGAGATTTTAGAAAATGTTGTTTTAAGTGTCTGTTTGGTAAGACTTCTACTTCTTGTAGAAAAGTTTATTAAGAAAGTTACTTTAAATTAGCTTTATTTAAAAGCACTTTTAGGTAGTTAAATTACTTTCAGAAAATTATTTAACACCATGTTTGATGCACATTATTCTTTTAAGAATGTATTTTAAATAATGATTTGATGGAAAATATGTAGTTAAAAAATAAGAAAAAAAATTGAATTTACGTGTAATATTATTTTATTGAAGAATGTGTAGTTAAAAATAATGAGAGAAAAATATATTTTCAGAATAATGAATATCAAACATGGTGTAAATATGTTCAAAATCAACTTCTTAAATCTCAAAAAGAATTTTTAACTTTTCAAAATGCTATAAAATATGTCATAAAGTAACTTTTTTAGAAAACTCTTCTAAAAAAAATAGAAGTAAAAGTCATATCAAAGAAGCATTGAGTTGTTCAATAACAAGTCGTTCGGCCCTGTTTGGCCCCATTAAATTTATAATACATTTCTCTCCATTCTTTTTAATCACACACTTTTCAATAAAATAATATTACACAAACAAAATTTTTTTCCTTTTTTTCAACCACACGTTCTTAAAAAAACACTGTTTCAAACATTATAAACCAAATAATGGGGCAAAAGGGGGGCTCGATGTGCTTTGCTTATAATGACTTAAATTTTTAGATTGAGTTGTCCAATTGTCAAGGGGTATTTGATGAATATTATTGAGGAAAGAGTTATTAATGTGATAGAAAATATTATTTTATTGAAAAATGTGTGGTTGAAAATGAGTTGGAAGACGAGTATATATTGGAAAAGGTTTTCCGTCACTTTGGATATCTAAATCACAATTTAAATTTATTTTACACCACGATTGAAGATATTATAATAGGATAAATTTGACAATTTCATATTAATGTTATTTTAGGTTTCTTTGGGCTCACGAATTTCAAAGATAAATTAATGTTCTTTGCTTCGTTTGAGTAAAATTCTCTTCTCATTTTTCTACTCTTAGAATAACAAATATCAATTTTAATAATTTTTTCGACGTGAGAAGGTTCAGCACTCTATCTTAGATTATCAAAGTTGGATCTTATATATGAAAGAAAGGAATAAAAATAATTACTTACAATGTGATGAGTGCTTATCGAGTTGATGAGAATGCGTAGAAACAAAGTTCAAGCCTACAAAGTAGATAAGAATATCTCTGCATTACGTTAAAGCACTTCCAATTAAAACCTTTTGTAACACTTTAGTTAATATTTTAAACTGTTATCATTCTTTACAGTTGAACACTTCCGTTAACACTTTGCTTTCTGTCTGAAGATCTTCAGACAGACTGCTTTAGTTGATGAATCTCTTGCTAAACTTACCAAGTCACCTTTGATTCTCATCAGTGTAAAGTGTGTGTGGGTTTTAAATTGTCCAGAACCTCATTGACAATCCATACAAATCGAGTTTCTGTCGTGTCTCAGTTCCAGTGTAGCGGTACTTCAAAGAGGTAACAAGTTCAACTTTGCAGTACATTTTTTTTTTGGTTCTCTGTAAATACCATGCATGACACTCTTCGCAATATCTAAAGATCGCTCTTTGCATTGAAAGTTGCCAAACGGTTGGCCTCGCCCACAGAGTAAGTCAGTCTTTTACTTTCGTCTATCTTATAGTAGAAGATCCTCTTAATTTCCATTCAAATTTGCAAACCCCTTTGTACATTGTCGGGAAGGTACTAAATTATTTATTTGTATTTATATCTTCGACAGACATTACTTGCAAATAAAATGGAACAACATGGACAAACGGAAAAAACAGATCATGTAGCCATCGAAATTATTCATGAGCATGATCTAGTAAACTCGATCAAGGGAAAAATGGAAAAAGTTTCTTTGTTACATTCTGTTTGCAGGATTTCTGAAGAACTTCTTGAAGGGAATCAAGAAAAATATATCCCCAGTTTGCTGTCAATTGGACCTTTTCACCATGGCGAACCCAGCCTTCAAGTTATGGAAGATCTAAAGTGGCAATATTTCGACACGCTGCTGAATCGACACCCTAATGCAGAAACAATTCTTGACACTTGTGTCAAGACACTAAAACATTCTGAACAAAAAGCTAGAAAATTCTATGGTGAAACAGTCAACATGGAGAGTGATAAATTTGTTGAAATTATGTTAGTCGATGGTTGTTTCATAATCGAGCTTTTTCTTGAATATTCCATAACGAATCTGAGGCGTAGGGATGATCCAATATTCTTCAGCGGAGACAGTAAAATGTTCTGGTTAAGATGCGACATGATTTTACTTCAAAATCAAATTCCCTTTTGGGTTCTTCAGAAGTTGTTTCACATTGTTGTAATTAAGCAATGTAGCAACACGTCCCTCATGGAGCTTGCCTTGTGTTTCTTTAGAAAACTGATTCCAGGAGATGGACTAGTTCCTCAACACAAATTTGGTCCGGAAATCCATAACTTGCTCGACCTAATCCGCCAGCAATATCTTCCGACAATGCATCAAACACGATCCACTGGTGGTCAGAAAGATTTACGCAGCGGCGCTACAGATCTTCAGGTTGAAGTTTACAAAAATACATATAACCACCTTGCTTCAACTACATCTTTCAAAAGTCTTTACCTACTTTTCAGAAAACTAATGTTTTTATTTTATTTGAGCTTAGGCAAGATGCTTTAACAGTGTTTTTACCTTTCAGTTAGCTGGGATAAGACTTAGAAGGGCAGCCAAAGAAGTCCCTTTGAACATAAAATTCATCAATGAAGAACTCCAAATCCCACCCTTTAAAATCAATGGATATACAGAAATTTTGTTCAGAAACATGATAGCATTAGAGCGTAGCCATCACCAATGTTCAAAGACGATCACATCATACTCCATTTTCATGGCAAGATTAATCCGGAAAGAAAACGATGCACGAATACTTCGCAGGAAAAGAATTCTCATTGATGGTAGTCATGCAAGAGAGGGAGAAATTCTTAATATGTTGAAGAGACTGCAAGTTGATATTAATGTGAATGATTTTTACTATGGAGAAATTTGTAGGAAAATTAATGACCATAAAAAATTCAGAAGACGATCTTGGTGGCAGGCTATGACGGATATTAATTGCAGAAGTGAATTGGGAGTTGCAGGGTTCATTCTGGCAATCATGTTACTGGTTCTCCTTTTCACAGCAATATTTTTCTCAATAGTCACATTTTTGCTGCACCATTTTCAGTGATATTTATGATCTTTTTCATGGCTTGTGCAACGAAAGATGTGGTGTGCATGTTTGAGGCTCGACTAGACCACCCGAAGATGGATAGGATGGCGCGACGTGGCTAGGGGCATCGAGGCTTGTGACTCTACTAGTTCAACTATGTTTGTTGTTATTTTTATTTTTTTTGCATATTTTATCTTTGTTGTTTATAATTGGTTTCCTTTACATTCAAAAGTTTAGAAGACAATTGATTATTAAATAAACATTGAGCTCTTGGAGTTTTCTTCAAGTTATTCTGTGGAATCTGTGAGTTTGTTGAATCGCACGTTTTGTTTTGTGTTTTTTCATACAATTTTTTGTATCTACGTCGAATTTACTTTCGGGGTTGCAGTGAAAGCTACGAAGACTAGATGAAGTTATGTACACTATTTCTTTCTTTTTCCTTACGCTATCTAAAGGAGTCGAACTTACTTATTTGGTGCGACTAAAAATTTTAAGTCAAAATCAACAATTAATTTTATCACGCATTTTATGAGACTTGTTGATGCCGACCTACGAGGTCATTGAGTTCGGACTGTTTTCTTCACCCTTACCAGGGGATAATGCGAGCTCGGTAAACGTAAGGTCAGTTCGGTCTAATATAAAACTTACTCAACAAGCTATTGTATCCCTTCGAGGCACAGCAGCAATTAATGATTGCAGATCACTGACAAGATCTCCAAATCTCCAATCAAAGGGATACACGTGGAAAGCTCCTGTGTCAGCGCCCCCTCTAGTCCTCCAATCAAAAGCCTTAGCTTGTCTAGTCAAATAATGCATTTACTGCTGGGACCCACAATCCTGTCACCTCATGATCAACAGTGCAGTGCTAAGCTCGGGCTCCAATCCCATGGCGCCAACGCACGACCTAATTCAGGTCGACCTGACGGGTTGACAAGACGGAGCACTAGGCCCCAATATGTTTCCCCTATAAAAGGGCCCAGGATCCCAATAGTGAATGGATGATGAAAAAATCTAAGGAGAAACACTAAACACTCAACAGCTTGGCGCTAGAAGGAGGGCCCCCAACTTGAAGACGGCCCCATCTCCACACACGATTCAAAAAAAAAAAAAAAAAGAAGAAGCCCC
>CAIGRO010101125.1:0-11707 GCA_903798355.1 Fraxinus baroniana | reverse complement strand
TACAGGATATTTCGACTTAAGTAGCACCTTGATTTTAATGAAATTTGGGGCGTTACAGCACTTATCTCAGGTTCAGGTCGTTCAGTAGGATGGTTACTGCGGGGGCTCAGCATGTTCTTTGGTGGGTGTCAGAGAATGTTGAAAGCCCAACCTGTTGAACATACTATTTATCCTTCTAGCAATCCGTTTTGTCGCTATGGGAGAACCTTCGACTTCCTCAGTTCGACTCTTGGAAGATCCCTCACCTGAAAATTGTAAGGTTCTCCTAGTAGGAGGTCGTGTGGTCTTTTCTGGACGTGGAGACTCTACCTCGATATCCCGTGACAGGTTCCTGGCTTGATTTTGCTCCAATCTACCAACAATGTTTGTTAGTTTATCTATAGCCTCCTTCATTGTCGCCATTTGAGGGTCGATGGTTTCATTCCGACCTCGCCTTTCAAGGTTTCTTGGGTAATTGATATGCTTCGAACGGGTATGGGATTGATTTTCCGACCCCAACTCGTCCATGATACTAATTTATAAGTTTTAGTAAAGAGATAGTCTTGTTTTACAAGTTGGGCCCCCCTTCCTCTAGCGCCAAGCTGTTGACGTAATTTTTTTACTGATAATGACTCGCAAATTACAAGAGTAAACTACAAGTGTTCTTTATTTTTTTCATCCCCCTTTAACCGTTGCTTCCTTAGCTTTATATAAGAGAAGTATGCATGTATGTAGTACACTTGTCTTGTCGATCATGATGTCGAACTGAATAAGTACATCTGTTGGCATGACGAAAGTGGTTGTCGAGCTCAAACCTGTCAGATAATTAATGGTTCCTGGTACAAGTGGCCCCCAACAATTAAGACATTACTTAAGAAGTGATGCTAAAGCTTTTGGTTAGAGGATTGTGTGGGCGCTGACGTAGACCTTTCCAAGTGTACTCTTCTGGATAGTGACTTAAAGATTTTGTCAACGATCCTTAATCATTGTCACTGTTCCACTTTGAAAGATTACACAAGCTTCCTGGATAAGCTACTGCCAATTCCGAGCTGACCTTATCCTCCGAGCTCGCGTTATAATTCCTCCATCAAATACGTGAATATGAACTTAATGACCTCGGAGGTCGGTGTCAACAATCTTTATTTTTTTATTTTAAAAAATAAAAATATTTTGAAAAATGTATATTTAAAAAATTGTTTATAAAATGTGTGTGTGTATTTTTTTTTAGGTTTAATATAGTATACTATAAAAGGCTAAACAAAAAACAAAACTAAATTTTTAAAAGGCAACGATCAAGATATANTTTTTTTAGGTTTAATATAGTATACTATAAAAGGCTAAACAAAAAACAAAACTAAATTTTTAAAAGGCAACGATCAAGATATATTTTGTAAACAATATTTTAAATATACATTTCTTTAGAAAATGTGTATATATATTTATATATTTTTAGGTTTAGTAGTAGTAGTTTTTAATTAAAAAAAAAATAACGAGCCGGCGAGCCAAACGGCGAGCTCGCCCAAAAATCAACGAGCCGAGCCTCGTGGTCCACAAGCCATGTGCGGGTAAGGGCCGAGTCGAGCCCATTGCCACCACTAGTTAAATTCTCATTATCATTATCATTTTTCATTTCAATCATACATTCTCCAAATAAAATAATATTACACACAAATCAAAAACTTTTCATTACTTTTCCACCACACATTCTCACATCAATCACTATTCCAAAATTTCTATTCTCCTCATCTCTCGATTCCTCCTTTTATGTGGATCCCAAATGTTCAAACTAATTGTTCTTACCACTCTTGAGTATCCAACTTCTAATTGTAAAAAAATGAGTCCACGAATGAATGATCCATTAGAAATACAGAATTACTCGACCTTCAATGAAATTTTAAGTTTGTTACTTTTTCCAAATTAGTCGTTGAACCCTCTCTTAAGTATCCAACTTCTAATTGGAAAGAATGCAAGTCCACAAATGAATGACACATTTGCCGCATTGTCCTCGTAAGAAATACGAGATTACTTGACCTTTGATGAAATATGTTCGCTAATACTCCAAATCAGTCATTGAACTTAAGTTTTGCTATGTTTAGATTTTCTAGATTTAAATAATTTGGTCATTTTTTTTATACATATAGTGAGTTTGACTCTTCAAATCTAATAATATATTCACTCCGAATTATCATTTATTTGCCTTCTTTGCTACCATTTCTCGTAACGAATGGGAGCTAGATTGATCATATGCCACTGTTTGGTGGGGGAATAAAAATTAGATTTTTAGTAGATTTTGATAGTATTGATTGAAAATTAGTAGAATCCATAAAATTTAAGTCTCTGTTTGGTGGTAATTAAAATTAGATTTTTAATAGATTTTAATAAAAGTTGATGAAATGTGTGGTTGAAAAGTTGTAGACCCATAAAATATGTGATTGAAATTAATTGTTGATTTTGACTTAAATTAACTTCAAAGTCGGCATTTTCTTCAAGAAGGTGGTGGTTCTTCAAAGTCAGCATTTTCTGGTACTCCGGCGTATATGTCGCCGGAGGTAGCTCGTTGCGAAGAGCAAGGATTTTCGGCCGATATTTGGGCTCTTGGGTGCACAATTATTGAAATGGCAACTGGATTTAGTCCATGTCAAGAAATGGAGGATCCTGTCTCTGCTCTTTACAGAATTGGATATTCCGGTGAGGTACCGAAATATCCAAGCTGGTTGTCTAATAATGCTAAAGAATTGCTCACTAAGTGTTTGATGAAAGATCCGAATGAGCGGTGGACAGCCTGCAGCTTCTAAAGCATCCCTTTTTCCATACCATGGAGGAGAATTTTGGGGAATATAAAGAATTCACTAGGAAAACTCCTACTAGTGTGATGGATCAAGGCTTTTAGGATTCATTGGAGTCGATCGATTCTTCCCCCAATTCGACCCACATTTTTTCCTCTTCGAATTCTCTGGCCGACAAGATCAGACATTTGATTACATATGAAAATTCAAGTTTACCAGATTGGGTAGGAGGAGGAGACTGGGTGACAGTCATGTGCAACCAAATTGAAGAAATTTCAAATCCTACATTTTCCATCTCAATTGAAGAAGAGATTCAAACCTCAATTCTCATTGAGGAGTCATCATTTGATTGTTTCAGCGATTATCTTAGGATTATTGAAAATAGTCTTAGTATTAAAGACATTCTTAGTGACAAGTGATGAGAATGTCTATGATGTTTCTGCATCAACAATTCTTTATTTTCAAAGAAAGCTTATGGAATTAATCTCTCTCATTCAAATCAAATTTCTTAATAACTTATGCTTTATTTTGTACTATTTTCCTGTCCTTTTCATGGCAGCGGCGGAGGTTCGAGGCCGGAGGAGACTTGAGCCTCGGTTGGCTGAGTCTGGGACAGTTAATAGAACTAAAACTTAAAAAGCGAGTCTAAATTATTGAGCGATGATCATATCACATATCAAATTTTCGTCATGAGAACTCAAAATCTTGAATTAATTTAAAGTAAATCTTAATCATTCAAATTATGAAACCCCAACAGCCCATATTGATTTTTTCATTGAAGATGATGATCCTAAAGCTTGGATTTTTATCAACTTTGTTAAGAGGCAAAAGAACAAGGCATTTCTAAAATATTCTTTAGCTAATGCCTAAGGTGGAGTAGGTGGTGTAAGCTTAAACATTTCAAGTGATTACCAAAAACAAGAAATGATACTTGCCAAGAATCTGGCCCCACTTTAGACATGCCATTTCTTCATTGTTGTCGTCGTCATAAAACATGTTATCGAAGGTGAACTTCGATACTTGTTACAATACTTCCTATCAAGGGAATGAAGTGGTCCACAACCTTACCTCTTTAGATATTATAGGTGTTGGTGATAGAATCTAGTTTAATTGTATTATGCTTCCTATATCGTCGACTGGTCACGATGGTGCCTTTATAATATTAAGGAAAGCGACTCATAACTGGAAAGCTGACACAATCATGCCATTTTCTGTATTTAGTATAGGCTGAAATCGTGCATCAATTTTCTGATTTCCTTTTTCGAACCAATCTCTTATAGAAAGATATTTTGATACTCTATATAACCCTAATCTAGTTTAGAATAAGGGCTTACGCATTCTTAGAGAGAAAAATAACATTGAAGAGCAAAGAAGAGGGCTAGGATAAGAGATTTCATTCAAAATTCAAGATTTCAAGCTTAAGCCCCTGTTTGTCGCACATTATTTTTTTCATTCTCATTCTTCTACTCATTTTCAACCACACATGCTTCAATAAAATAATATTTTCCATCACATCAATAATTTTTCCTTCTTTTTCAACCGCATATTTCTCATCACATCACATCAAAAGAATGCATTTTCTTATTTTAATGTGCGCCAAACACACTCTAATTTCTAGTTTTTTGGCGATATCTTCTCTTTATTATTTTTATTGTTTTATTTTATCCATGCTAGACTAGACTTTTTATGTATTAGGTGAACGATGAATCTCGTAATGTGACATTTTCATTCTCTATTTTGCAATTTCATATTCAAATGCGATCGATTGATGTTGAATGATTTATACACTTTCTTACCTCTATAGTTAAATACACGTGATTATGTGAGTTTGAGTGATCTATTTTATGCATTCGAAAGAAGGGAAATAGATTCTACAAGGTAAAAATTATCATAGGATCCGATATGGGATGAAAATATACCACTATGCTTTACATGAATCTCTAAGTATTCTTATATATTACATTTGTCATAAAAATATAGTCAAATGATATGTGAAAATATGTTTAATTCTACTCGAAAGAGATTATTGGATAAGTTAGAGACATTGATTCTTCAACCAATTCATCGTGTTATCGAATTGTGAAATAGAGGTTAAAAGTGAACTTGATTGGTGATTCAAAATTCTAGTGCGCTTTTCATTCATTAATGTTTTCAACTTTATTTGCATTCAAACGTTATTTTTGCATTTAGTTCATAATCTTAGTTTAAATTGCATAACAATCATAGTTTAATCAAAAATCTAGAAAATCATCTTGAGTTTAATAGATTCGGTTAAGATACTTGAAATTCTAAAATTTTCACTTTATTACTTGTTAACGAATTGTACACTTGCGGTGATTTACAAAGCGAACGTATTTTCGTGAACACAAACCCTTAATCCCCCTTGTGAATATTGAAGAACACAAATGAAAAAGGAAAAAACGAAACTAATAGGAAAGTAGTTCAATGCCATAAATAATTAAGAAGTTGAGACATATATATGTAAATATCTGCAAATCTTCATGGTTTATTTAGTTTCTATTCTTCATAGTTCAATTATCTTCCTATTCTTCTTCCTCTACCTCTACAACTTTAGTCTTCAATTTTCACATGTTTTTTCCATCATCATTCATCTGATCCAACCTCCTTACAGTCTCCATGTGCTCTTTTATGTAATAATGAAGCCTGTGATTCGTCAATCCCAGAAATAGGACAACACCTGCAAGTCATGAAATCCCAAATCCTCATTTTCTTTATTTTTTTTAACTGAATTTCCTTTAATTGAGGAAAAATAAGAAAAAGCAAAGAATTCACCTAAAAGTGAAGCTTCATGAAGATGGTAGGCCAAGATAAACTGATCCGTGGCATTAAATGGGCTTCCATCCATTAATCGCTTCTGAGTGTTTATTATACCATACAGAATGGACACCAAAATCAAAAACAAAATCCCTCCGGCGGTGGACACCACCACTAGGACTCTGTCGCGCTTTGTCCTGTCTAACAAAAGGAGAAGTGGCTTCTGTAAAGGTGTTTTAAACAGGAGCAGAAGTATCACAAAGACTTCTGCAAATACAAGACAAAACAAAGGCTGAAGCATTTTTTTTCTGTGAATTTTTTTTGAAACTAGGGTTCTTGAACGGTAGGTATGAATTTTTAAACAGCTGAAATTTTGTACTCTGCAATTGGGGGGAATCTAGGAGACGTGGCAATTATGTGGAGGAATAAAAGAAAACATGGCACCAAAGAACAAACATGCTTTTCATTATCAATCCAGAAAACGTATTTGTCAAGCTGGAATCAAAGCTGAAACATGTATTGCATGGAAAGTGGTCAGCTGGGTTCAAGTTTCTTCTGGCATGGGACATGGTTTGATGACTTGGTTGGCTGAAAAATAGCCCAACGTACAGTATACCATTGCTAAGATTATGGAATTTATCTAAGAAGATTCTTGGAATGTTGGAAAGTTGCAGGAGAGTCTGTCCTCGTCGAAAATGGAAAAAAATAATGAGATTTCAGTTTGTAAGCAAGTAGAGGACACCCCATTTTGGCGAAGAGCGAGGAATGGAGAATTTCATGTAAATTTGCTTTGATAAAAAATAAGAAAAAAGGATTGTTGTAATATGTGGCTCATATAGAGTGAGGCACGTACAAGAATATTTTTAGATTTTTTCCTAAAATCTTGTACGTGCTAAGGTTGGTGTAGATATATGATGTAACTCTATTATCTACATATAATAAAATCATAGCCGTTTCGCTTCTGTGGACGTAGAACTGTAGAACCAATTGTGCTGTCTTTCTTTTTTCATTCCATATTGTTCATTACTGTTGTTGCACAAAACACAAGAAGGTGGATACCAAATTTTGGAGCCATTTTGATGTATTATTGCATTGCTTGATTGTGGATGAGTTAGTACCGTGCAATTCAATCTTTCAAGAATGGATCTCTAAGGGCAAACACTGCAAGAAATTCATGGGGCAGATTTGTTTGGACAGGGAGCACGGAAGGGATTCAAAGAAGCAGCCAAAGAAATGGGAATTTGGCTTAGGTGGAAAAAGAAGAAGAAGCTAGCAGTGGTGACATAAAAAAAACCTTGCGGTGAATATCATGAACAGGGCTGAGGTTAAGTTGTCCAGACGGTAGGTTCTCAATATGGGTAGAAGTGGATTCATTGGTTGCTTTTGAACTAATCACCAAAGGTACATTGAGTATTCAATACATGGTCGAAGAAATAAAGTGTCTGTTGAAACTAGTTAATGTGAGGGCCCCCCCTAATCTTTTGAGAAGGTAATATGGTCGTAGAGTTTTTCGATAGGTTATAAAGCATAATCGTTTAATTTTTCTTTGGTAAAATGTATAGGAAAGTAGATAGTTAAATTCTCTATCGATAAAGAGGGTTGAAGAATCCAATCCCTAATTACTAAGTTTTGGTGGAGACCTAAAGATTCCACCTATACCGAGCTGGTGTTTTGCTCAAGAAAAGATAAAGTTATTGAATTAGGAAGTGTTTTTTATTGTAGTTTATATTTTCTTGTTTTGACTGGCGTTCAATATAACTAATAAATATCGATATAGCTTCACAAACATGTGGATATGTATTTGTCGAAAACACGTACTTGAAATTGAGTCTTTGATTTAAAACAAATTAAAGATGGTCAGATGGATTACATTAATTTGAATAAGAACAAGTTAAACTTGTGACCAGATTATAAGAATAAACCGAAATTAACCTTAGAATATAAAGAGATTGTCCTTGATTTAAAACAAATTCAAGATGGTCAGATGGATTACATTAATTTGAATAAGAACAAAGTAAACTTGTGACCAGATTCGAAGAATAAACCGAAAGTAACCTTAGAATATAAAGAGATAATTTGCATGGAAAAATAAAGCGTGAGAATGGGACTAAAATCTTCTTTAATTACTCAAGGGAATCCACCAGCTCCTCCACCAAATCCACCACCAGATCCTCCACCCAATCCGCCTCCACCACCGACTCCGCCACCAAAACCTCCTCCTAATCCTCCAATATTACCTTGAATCCCACCACCTACTCCTCCTCCAAAACCTATAGAACCATCGTCGCCTATTCCTCCTCCTCCACCTCCACCAAACCCTCCACTGATACTTCCACCAGGTACACTAATGCTACCACCAGCACCTCCACCCATCCCTCCACCAAAACCACCCCCTAAACCATCTCCACCACCACCACCACCACCACCAAACCCTCCCGCTCCTGATAACGGATGATCCAAGGAGAATGTTTTCTCATCATTGAAAGAACCCTCTGAGCCAACAAGATTTCTTGCAGTGCTGGTGCAAGCGAGAATACCAAGAAGAACCAAGAGAACAAATTTGGAAGCCATCTCAATTTGCAAGTGAAAGATACGTCTTGACTCTTGATTTATATAGTGCTACAAATCAAGAATTATTGAAGTGGACTGCTAAGAGGATTTTAATTTCCCCATTCATAAACTGCTCTCTAATTGATAACGTTAGAATTTATGTGGCACGTGTAATTTATTAAAGAAACTTTAAATGAAATCTTAATTGAAGTAGTTTAGTGAAGTTAATGAATTATTTAACATTAATGATTTTTCATTTAATAAACGCATGAGATAGATATGCATGTCTCTCTTTACACATCTGAGAGTCGTTTCACTGGAGTTCTTAATCAGATAACAGAATTCTTGAAATGTCTCGAGTATTTTAGTTCCGGAGTTAATTGTAGAAAGTATTTATTACAAAACTTTTAAGGTCAGAGATAGAAAAGGATTCATTCGGATCAGGACCTGTCCTAGCGAATAAAATAATTTTGCAAGTCCATTGATAACTTTTTTCTACTTTTTAACCACAAATTCTAAAAAAAAAAAAAAAGCAATTTTCACAAAATATATTCTCGACAAATCTACTTCAAAGAGACTCATAATAAATTTCGATGTCTCATTTATTCAACATGCAGTACAAATAACACAAATGAATTAATGCTTAAATACCAATTCTTTAAGGCGGAAACATTTATCTACTTATAAGTAAACTTTTTAAGATTGTTTACTCTGTTTTCATTGTATTTACACACATAAAATTTGCTGCAATACAAGAGAATTGTTATTAGAGAGCCTTAATTAAAATGCATGTAATTGTTACACACGAAATGTTGATTTTTTTTTTTAATTTTTATTTTTAGTTCAAGTTGTTTTAAATTTCATTGAAGCATAAAATCTCTCTTAAAATTTTAAGAAATTAAAATCTTGAATAAAATTGGAATTAGGGATTTTTTGTTTTAATTTAGATTTATAACGCCAAGAATTTGTCTTTTCACATCCAATTTTCAATTATGACTATAATTTGCTTGGAATACACTTAGGGTACATACTACATTTTATAATATGGTAATAAATATTTTGTTGTGGCTTATACAGACTTTTATGGTTCATGTGACCCAGTCGTTGATGCCACAACCTAGTTGCGATGATCTTAGCACTAGTACACTTGTAATTAGAATTAGGTAAGACTCCGTAACAATTTTCAGATGTTCTCACACCTTCAAGAACAATGTTACCAGTCGAGTCATATACATAACACCTTTTCTGGACAAAGGTTATCTCAAAATAGGCATCACAAATTTGAGTGATGCTCAACAAATTGGACTTTAAATCTTTCACATACAACACATTTGAGATGACAGGTAGTCGAACAATACTCACAACTCCTTTTCAAAGTATCAGTGCAGTAGCTCCATCACCAAACGTAACTGTACCACAATTCCACTCATCAAGTGAAGAAAACAAAGATTTGTCACCACACATGTGTCTTGAACATGCACTGTTGAGATACCACATTGAATTATCTTGCACTTTGAGAGCAAGGTGAGCAACACGGCAATTCAACAAATCTCCCGATCTTTCACTCTCATCCTCTCTTTCTCCTTTCTTAATCTCATGGTCAAATTCGATTTCAACAATCGAGGTGAAGGCCATATAATCTTGTTCATCCTCACCACAAGTTGTCTCATCATGAGAACTAGAATCTGACTCTTCATCACTCATGGTCATAACTAATGCTTTACGACGTTCTTTACTCTAACTCTTCTTCAAATTAGAACATTCACTTCTAATGTGACCAAATTCCTTGCACTCATGTCATTAGACAGATTGAGATTTCTTAGCGGGAGTCCTAAAGGTGTTATTCTCACGTTTACCTCTCGAGAGTTTACTATGGACTTCACTACTCTATGTTTGAGGCTTTCTCCTATTCATCATCACCTTCTGAAATTTTTTAACGAAATACACAATTTCGTCTTCCCTAATCGTCTCAGTGTCAGTGGACTCGCTCTCAACTTCTCTAACAGTATTCATGGCAATGGATTTAACCTTTTTAGGTTGTGAGGTAGTGAGTTCATATGTTTGAAGTGATCTTACAAGTTCTTCAATTTTAACAACATCCAAGTTCTTACTCTCTTCTATCACAGTAACCTTGGGTCTGAACATCTCGGACAGTGATTTAAGGAATTTTCTAACAATTTTGACTCGGGAATTCTTTCACCTAAATTAAAACTCGAATTGACTATGTCATTCAGTTTAACATAGAAACTATCAAATGTCTCATCATCAGCCATCCTTATCTCTTCAAGCCTAGTAGTTAACATCTACAATTTTGAGTTATTAACAGTTTTAGTTCCCTCATGTGTGGTTTCTAGAATATCCCAAATTTCCTTAGCAGTTTCACACATCGATACACGCCTAAACTCTTCAACAGATACAACCATGAACATGACATGCATGAAGGCCCTTACTGTTCCAATTACATTCATCAAGATTCTTTTTCGACCAGAGGGATATGTCAGTGGGTGTGACAACACCTTTAACAGTAGTTGGAGGTAGAGGCCACCCACTTTGCACACTTATCCAAATACGTTCATCCAAAACCTTAAGAAAAACCCTCATTCAAACTTTCCAATAGACATAATTGCTTCCATAGAAAAATGGAAGCACAAATAAGGACCGACTCATCTAGAATTGACAAAAAAGGGTCAGGAATCGGTTTAAGGCTCTTATACCAATTGAAATTTATACAGTTCGACGCTAACAATACCTAGGAGAGTTGAATATGTATTTTATGTGGAATTAAAATTATTAATTAATTAGCAACAAGTCACCAATTAATTATCTCTAGATGGTTATTCAATCAAGTCAATTTAATCCTATGTTTAAATACCGCAGTTCATATAATCATTAAGTAAAGCAATAAAAACACAAGAATGATCACGGAGAATCAGTTCATATAATCAATAAGTAAAGTATTAAAAATACAAGAATGATCACGAAGAAACCCTAACTGGGTAAAACTCCGGACACTTTACCAGTCAACAATCCACTATAATGAGTCCACCAAACTAGACGACAACACTTACTAACCGATCTCCTGACTGCAATTTTGACAGTTCTCCTGAATTCTGTGCTCTTGCACCAATATTCCAGCTGCAATTTTCAAGGCTCTCTTAGATTTTGCCCTCATGCAGCAACTCCTACCTTTGTGAAATTGTTTATCTCCCGTGGAACCCGAAGAACAACCCGTTCTTCACCGACTAGAACTCCAGTTACCTTTCTCGATCTTCAGCAACTCTGACAAATATGTGGAAAGAAGTGGTTTGGTATTTAGATTAGGAATATGATGTTTTTCACCACCAAGAACAATATATCAAAGAAACACAAAGGTTGAAAGCTCCAAACGTTAAGAGAATATAACAAGACAGTGTTTGCTCAATGTTCAACCTAGCTATGTCAACGAGCCGAGATTTTTTCGGCCCGAGCCGAGCCAGGCCCAGCCAAAAAAATAAGGCTCGACCCGAGCTTTTAGCCTGGGCCTTAACCGGCCGAGCCGAGCCGGGGCCATTTTTTATTTATTTTTTCTTTGTGGCACCTTATAGCCTAATGTCAGATAATATGTTAGATTTATAAAT
>CAIGRO010101123.1:0-12675 GCA_903798355.1 Fraxinus baroniana | reverse complement strand
TAGAAATAAAAGAAAAAAAAAAGTCAGGGACCAAAATAGTCACTGAAACAGTGACCGTTCTAGTAACTGAAATAGTGACCAAAACGGTCACGACTATTTCAGAGACCAGAACGGTCATTGAATTAATTCAGTGACCGTTCTGGTCACTGAAGTTTTATTTTTATTTTTTTTTTAATGTGGACGAGCCACGAGCCGAGCGGCTCCTGGCTCGTGGGCTCGTCCAAGACGGCTTGTCTACAACTCGACTCGTCCGCGAGCCACCCCACTCGGCTCAGGCCCGGGCTCCTTTTTTTACGAGCCCGAGTGGCTCTTGGACATGAACAGTACGAGCCGAGTGGGCGAGCCACTCGGCTCATTTGTCACCTCTACCTAATTGACCTCCTAAAGAAGGATTGCTTCAGTTGGAATGATAATGCTAAAGCAGCATTTCAGAAGTTAAAGGATGTTATGTGTAGTACACTTGTGTGTTGGCCCTTCCAGATTTTAACCAACATTTCATTGTGGAGATTGATGCTTGCCATGGAGGAATGGGAGCAGTCGAGGAGGCCCACTACTTATATGAATAAAGGCATTTGTAAAAGTTGGGAACGTCCATATACGAGAACGAGCTACTAGCCTTTGTTACTGAAGTTGGAAAATAGAGATTATTTGGAGGGACATCATTTTGTGATTAAAACTGATCATCGATCCGTAAAGTATTTACTAGAGCAAAGAATCACTACTCCTCTCCAACAAAAATGGCTAACCAAACTACTTAGGCCCAGTTATGATATATAGTGTAAGAAGGGAGCTGATAATATTGTGGCCAATGCACTATTAAGAAGAGAGGAAGCCAACTTAGAAGTAGCAGTCATATCCCATGTTATACCTACCTGGATACAAGAGGTAATAGAAAGCTATAAAAGAGATGAGAAAGCTGAACAACTAATTGAGGCAGCCTTGAAAAATGACTTCTCTTATGAAAAATGAACTGCTCAAATATAAAGGGAAGTTATATATTGGATCAAGAGGTCAAATTAGATCCAAGTTGATATAGAATATTCATTATTCCCAAAATCGAGGTCATTTAGGCGTCCAAGCCAATATGTACAAGGCTAAACAACATTTTTTCTGGCCTGGTATAACTAAGGAGATCAAGAAAGAGATACTTCGCTGTGACACTTACCAAAGATGCAAAGACGAACATGTTCCTTACCCTGGCCACTTGCAACCATTTACCTGAGCCACAATATTCTTGGAGCCACAATATTCTTGGAGCCACATAAGCATGGACTTCATTGAAGGGCTACCTTCATCAAAAAAGAAGACTGTGATTAGTAGTAGATAGGTTTACCAAATATAGGCACTCCATGGCCTTGTCTCATCCATTTTCTACGAGAACAGTGGTAAGGATCTTTATGGACAATATCTACAAACTTCATGGGATTCTTCGGAGTATAGTGTAAAATAGGGACAAAGTTTTTACTAGTGTATTTTGGCAAGAATTGTTCAGATTAATGGGCACTAAATCACTTAAGTTCTGCCTACAACCTACAAATGGATGGTCAAACTGAAAGGCTCATCCAACGCCTAGATATGTACCTTAGATGAATGACATTTCGCCAACCCAAGTAGTGGATTAACTAGTTATCCTTAGCCGAATGGTGGTACAATACCTTCTATCATATATCAATTAAGATGAGCCTTTTGAAGCTTTATATGGATTTAAACCACAACATCTGGCTTTAGGATCTTATCAACAAACTAATGTGGCTGCAGTAGAGGAATTGATACAAGAAAGACATCAAATGGACCTTTTACTAAAGGAACACTTGGCTTAGGTGGAGCAAGAATGAAGTTTTATGTTGATCAGAACCGAACTGAGAGGGAATTTCAAGAAGGAGATTGGGCGTATTTGAAACTTCAACCTTATAGACAACAATCAGTGATGGTCAGAAGCAACCAGAAATTAGCTGCTGTTACTATGGACCTTATCAAATCATCGGGAGAATTGGACTGGTAGCCTATGAACTCAACCTACCCAATACCTCTTAAGACACATCATGTTTTCCATGTATCCTTGATAAAGAAAAAAATGGGAGAGCAACAAGTACCTATTTTACTGATGCCAGAAGGAGGAGAATAGGAAAATGGTCACCATGAACCACTTTCAGTCTTATAGACTTGCCTCATCAAAATCATAACCAGGCAATCATTCAATGGTTAATCTATTGGAAGGTACTTTGAAGGATGATGCCACCTGGGAGGACGCAACTGTTATTCAAGAGACTTGTTCTTACTTCCAACCTTAAGGACAAGGTCAATTTGAAAGGGGGGGGGAATGTATTGAAGAGGAGCAAAGATCAAATATCATCACAAACTAGGGAAGTAAGAAAAGCAGGAACCCACTGATTTACCAGAAATTCAAATGAGAACGACACTGTTTCATTTCTTTTAAATTGTAAAAGTACAAAACACAACACACAACCAAAACACATTTTCTCTATTGTTATAACTAAAAGTTGGAGGGAACATGAGGAGTGTGGAATGTATTGACGGAAGTCCAGTCTTTTTCCTCTCTTCTAGATTCTTGTTATCTTCTCATCTCATCTCATTTCCTATAATGTTATCTTCAATTAGTTCTTATTTCAGCAATTAATTTCAGTTCATTAATAAAATATCTATTGGATTATTGAATTCCAGCTGAATTCTACTTTTGTGCGAGTAAATTGTGAAGTTTGATAGCTGGTTTTGGTAGGAAGTCTTACAACCATTACAAATGTTTGAATAAATAGTATCAAGATTTTCCAGCAGAAATATAGGACATCTAGATCTATTTAAGGGGAAACCAAGAATTGGAAGTTGAAGAATGAGAAAATTAGGAGTCAAAAGAAAAGGGCAAAGAATGAGACCCTTTCAGCAGCTTCTTCTCCATCTTTTCTCTTCATCCCCTCTCTAGAAAGACACAAAATGGGAGATGCATATAATGTTGCAGAAACCAGAAGACCCTTCAAGCAAGGATTTGAATTTCGGCGAGTAACAAACGGTAGATTTTGGAGGAGCCTGCGCAGGCAGCCGCGCAGCTGGCTGAGTGCTGGCTCTGCCGCTATAGCCAACAATTGACAAAAGTTGCAAAAATCACCAAGAACCATACAGATTTGTCCAACAACCTTTCAAGTATAAGGTTTAATTCCATATCTGAAGAAGAAACACATTTATTCTACTAAACGTTGATTTTGCAATCAAGAATAGCCACCAAATGCATAACTTACAAAAATGAACAAATATTTACAATACTCGGGTCAATTTAACAAACCATCAAAGTATCACAGATTTTATGTTCAGACATTATACCCTTCTGTATTATACAAAATACCTAAAACTCAGACCCTCAAATAACGAGTCGAAATTGCTTCTATGGACCAAAAGACCACAAGTTAAAACCAACAACCAATGTTCTCGCTTAGAATCACATGGAATCTTAATTTCACAAAGAAAAACCAAGAAACCTTTCAACTAAAAGTAAAGATGACAGAGAAGAAAACATGGAGAATTCTAGAACAGTCTCAAAAATTAAACTCGTAAAGAAAGAATTAGAGAAACCGTGGAAGGCAATATTTATAACCTCAGTACCGACCATTGATCTCGGATAAAGATCAACTCTTCAGAACAACCAACAACTTATCAAGTTTAAGATGCAATACTTTAACAATAAAGTTGCACATAAGAAAAGCGATATAGTCCATTTGTTTGGGTCTAGATCTTGAGCCTCGTCTAATTTGAATTAGGGAAAATTGCATAACTACAATACGTTAAGTATATAATGTCACATTTAACAAACTCACAAAAATATTTCAAATATCGGGTCATAAATTACAATAATATATATTACATATACTTATATATATTATTATGTATGAAATTTAGAAAACCCAAATCCACCATAATCTCTTTCTACACAGATGCACCAATCTACCATACCCATCCCAATTCACCATGCCCACTCCAATTAACTATAATTTCAATGCGTGGACCTTTGGGCGACGATGGTGAAGATAGTGTTAGAGGCGAGGACTCGGTTGAGGCATTAAAGACCCGATCTTAATCGCCCTGCCATTATCATTTTCCAAAATTTAGGATTTCGATTTCTTTTGTTTTTCCTGTATACTGTTTTTCTTCTTTCTTTAGCTGTAGAGTAAAAGGGACGAATTTACGATCGGCCTTACCGATGGCAGTACAAGCAATGGATGATTTTTCGATAAGTGTGACGGCCGCTCCTTTTTGATAAGAAATAAGCTATGCAAACTCACTACCACTTTTTTAGGTGAATTTGGGACGTCCATGGGTGGTGGTGTGGATGAGGAGTAGCAAATTGAAACCAAGTTGGGAGTTAATTTGTAAAATTGCTGTGAAAATTGAAAAGAAATTGAAGAATGGAACTCAAGCTTGAAGAGGTTGGCACATAATTCTCTCTCTCTCTCTCTTCCTCCCTCCCTTCATTCCCATTTCTGCTCTCTATCCTCTGCAAGAGTGTTTTCAGCCTCTATTTGTATCAAGTGAAGAAAATGGGTCCAAGTGGATGCTGGGTAGTGGAGCACTAACTCCAATTTTACAAAGGAAGCCCCCGATTTTCTATTCTATAAAACATTAGGTCAATAACTTCCAATAATAGATAAGTAAATTCTCAAATTTCTATTTTATAGTAAGAGACTAGCAAGTGATATTCTAAACTTAAAATGAAGAAAAATGGTGTGATTTTTGACCAATAGAAATAGCATGGTTTGTGCTAAGAAAAATTAGTGACCGTGACCGATTAGTCGTTTAATTTGTAATTAATAAATTTGACCATATACGTCTTAACATTTCTAATTAATAATTTTGTGACTATGTATTTCTTAACTATGGATGTATATGATCAGGTCTGCTATAATATTGGATGTACGTGACCAAATATGTGTAAGTTGTTATTATTTGTGACCAGATCTGTGTAAGCTATTATTATTAATGACCATGTCTGTCTTTAGTATGATCATATGTGGCCAGGTTTACCTTAATTTTGATTGTATGTGACTAGGTATTTCTTAAATGTGACTGTTAGTGACAAAGTCTTTCTTAAATATGATTATCTATGACTTGATATGTCTTAACTTTGATTATATCTGACCAACATCACCTTGACCATGACTACATGTGAATGGTGTCTATGTCAATGGTGTTTTGTTATCTAGTATTTGAACGATGACTTTTGCGTAACCAATTTTTGTTAATTGTGTCTATTCACAACCTTTTATACGTTAATTGTGGCTATTTGTCACCAAGTTTGTGTTATTTGTGATTATCTGTGATCATGTCTATTTTCATTATGGATGTTTGTGACTTATAATGCTTTCATTATGATTTGTTGTTATCTAACTGTGACATATTGTTGTATATTAATCAAACACCTATTTTATATGTTATAATTTATTTCACGATTACAAATTATAAATTTTATAGGTCACAATTTATTTCACGATTACAATTTATCAAATTAATTGGTCAAAAGTTATTTTTCGTTCACAAATAATCAAATTAATTTATCACGACTTATTTATTGATCAAAATCACAAATGTATAACTCACAAATTATTTCACGATCACAAATCATCAAATGAATTGGTCACAACTTATTTATCAATCATGAAGACATAAATTGTATGTCACGATTACAAAGTTAATTATGAATCACACATTTTTTAGGTTACATATTATTTCTTAATCACAATTTATTCGTTTTAATGGTCATAATTACTCAATAATTGGTCACAACCGCTCTTTATCCAACTCATTCCGCCCTACCACTATCACTACCCCCACCACCACTACCCGCATCACTAGCACAGCCTAGCCTACAAACCGCTCTTCATCTGACCCATTCCATCCCACCACCACCTGCATCACGCACCACAACAAATGATGGGTGAATAATACAAATAAAGAAAGGGTTAAAATCTTAATATTGTACTGTTTAATCCAGTTTAATAGTGTGGTTGTGTGTGATGAGGTCAATTTTAATTGTGACGGTATGTGATCAAGTCACCATCAACACATATTTGATCATAATAAGTCACAATCAACACATATTTGATCACAATAAGTCACAATAAACACATATTTGGGCACAAGGAGTTATAACAAACAAATCTGCACACATCGCGGACTAGCACCACTAGTCACCGCCACTATCACCTTCAATTTATATCCACAACAAAAAATAATACATTTAGCTCAAATCCACTACAATGTCAAATCCACGCAACATTCATCTCAAATCCACAACAACAATCCACCAATATTATGTTACCGTTTTCACCTTCAACTTCTTTATAATGCCTACAATTTTCCACTCTTCACTTCCCCCCAAGTCTCCATGCTCAATCCGCATCCCCCATTCAAGGCAAACATGCCCCATCACGGCAAAATCAAATCCAAAATAAGAGAGATCCAAAATGAGAGAGAAGATTGGCCATGTTCATTTGGCACACCATCACTCCCATCACCACCGTCACTGTGGCCATGTTATTCCTTTGATACAAACAACACAATTTTTATCAGTCAAAAACCACTATAACCACAGATAGACTTGCAAATTCATCTTTTAAGAGAAATCACAATCTAAAGTTTAGGGCAGAAACGTTTTGCCTTACCACATCCCATTTTCCTCTCATCTGATCTAAAAAGACTTGTGCATTGAATTAGTTGCCCACTAAGTGACAATAAATCATCTTAAACAAACTCATATGTTTCTTTATTGGGACATAGTATTTCTGTCGTCCATCTTACCAACAAACCAGACCATTGTGCTGACCATCACTGTTGTCGTGTTCAAACCAACTTTGACCATCACAATATCTTAAAGTTGTGAATTGCTCAACGATAAGAATATTTCAATTCTATATTTGCCACATTATACTTCTTCTTCTTTATTTTCAATTACTAACCAGACTCGCCATGAAGGAGATTTTAAAAAACGTTTATTCTGATCTCAATTCATTTACTGTGAAGAATAATGGCGTCGAAGGTGGGGATGCTATTGTGGACGGTGGGAATGCCAGTGGAGGAATAAGATATGGGAGTGGGGGTGAAGATGGAGAGTTTATGCTAGATTGGGGTAGGTACTGTGTATGGTACATTGCGGGATTTTGTTTTAGAGAGAGATATTTTGACGGATGGGAGAAGGTATTATGTTAACGGGTTATATATATTTTTTCTTTTTAGATATTAATTATCACATGAATGTTGAAAAAGAATAATTAAAACCTGAATTTCGAAACTAAAATTTAAAAAGAATGGTTATAAGTAATTTTCTCTTTGAATTATATGGCAATGGTTCAAGCAGCTGTGCCAAGCCCAGTTTTATTATAGCCCATTTGAGGCTGCAAACATAATCATAGCCCAACAATAACATCAACAAAATTAGGGGCAAAGAACCCAAAATCTTAATTCTTTTAAATTTAAATATAAGCACGATCGGGACAAAAAAAAGGTTTGTAAAAATGGAAGAGTGCATGCACGATGCGTGGGAAACTTGTATACACCCTAATAAGATGTGTTTCGCACGAAAAGTCGGGTCTCGCTAACAATTAAGAGATAGTTCAGACAATTGTGTAAAGAATCATTTTAAGACAAAATCCCAAAAATGGGTACTTTATTGATGAAGATTTACAATCGACGAGAAGCGAAATGCCTCCAAGGGGCGCAAGCACACGGAACAATTGAAATTTAAATGCCATAAAGATAAATGAAATGAAAATTACATATTCTCTGTTCGAGAGTGTTTGATTTGGGGTCCTCTTCTTCCATACCTTTTNCCAAGGGGCGCAAGCACACAGAACAGTTGAAAATTAAATGTGATAAAAGTAAAAGAATGAAAATTACATATTCTCTATTCGAGAGTGTTTGATTCGGGGTCCTTTCTTCTATGTCTTTTCTTCTCTTTTATACTCATCTAACAGTTGTTGTCGTGGAACCGTTTGAAACTGTTGGTCGTCCTGTAACTACCTACGTTCTTCATCATGGCTGAATTGTCATGGAACTACCGTTCTAACTGCTATCATTAACTTCACCATTGAACTGCTTGTTAACTGAGATTTCATGGATCATGGGACATGATAAGATTGCTCCTTAACTGCCGTAGTAACCGTAGCCTTAAAAAACAATTTGCTCAGATCCTGAGTGTTTCGCAGGCTTGAGCGATAATTACCCTGTCACCCTGAATATTCATAGTGTTGTATTCGCCCAGAGCTTGGGTGTTTTGTATACTTGAGCGATGATGGGCTTCCGCTACATACCTCTGTCTTGGGTCTTTTATATGGTCTCACTTGGGCCCATCCTTCGAATTTCCTAACTGGGCTTCACTCACTAGACTTACTTTTATGCGTCAATAATTACCTCTCAATATGGCAAAATTAAAATCGATTATTAATCTTATGCCATATTCATTCTTTGTATCTTCCCGCAATAATTGAAATCCTAATAAAGGGGAAAAATCCTAATTATTACCTTGTTTGGTGGTGACCTTATACATCCCAACAAGTGAACCATCACGCCACTTTTATACATCAAAGAACCCGCTACTTCTTCGCGTTATTATACCCACGTTACGTTTCTATAAAACTACTGTTCATCTTCTTGCTTCTCCATTCCAGCACTTGCACTCTAATACCTTTGAGAAAATTGAAACTTTTGATAAATGGCGACTTCAGAGAACTCCTTTAGTTTCGACGACTATCAAGAACTTCTTACCGGACCATACGTATCTCCAATTCTCCTTTCATCAGCCAACTCTAACCTCAATGAGTTTTTCCTGGGCCCATCATTTAATGATACTGATTCGGTGGGGCAAGTCGCTATGGGCTAGTTGTTTTCCTATACTTAAGGCCCCCTTTTCTGAATTCTTTTCCATTAAAGCTGATCTGGGAGAGAGGTATTCACACTTGACCCAAATTTGATGGTACTTTTCATTTTTGGCATGCACGTATGGTAAAACAGGGCCCCACCAAGGTAATTTTTGATCGCATTGAGATTTTTGATTTATTAGAAATCGCTCTTCATCCCCCAACTTATGACCTCGTGTTTTTTCCCATTGCTTTGAGTTTCTGGTCTTCTGAGTATAATACATTTATTTTCCCTCTGGCCCAAAGTCCATTACTCTAAGAGATGTTGGTGCTTTAGTTAACCTTCCACCCTTGGGCGACACCATCTCCCCTACCCTTTTGGTCGCTGGTGCTGCCCCAAAATTTGACAAGAAACTCACTGATTCCTGATCGGGCATGCAAGAAATTTATAAGAACACTACCACTAAACCCACTCATGCTAGCGTGTGGCCTTTCTTCAAGTCTGGCTTTGTAAATATGTCATCTGCGTGCCCAAGATGAAACCTTCTATTTCTTATTTGTCCATAGCGTATGAATTAGCACGTGCTACACCTTTAAACATTTGCTCATGGTTAAGAGCATATTTTCCACAGCGTGGTGCTTCTCCGATTCCACCTAGATCAGTTAGTTGTTATGGGCTATTTATTAATCAACTGAACCTGTGAAAATGACCAGTATGGGGATTTTCACGTTCTTTTACACCTTGAATTCCATTCCTTCATTTTTTTTCCTCTCTCTGCCAATCAAATTTCGATTTACGTGCAACCTCCTTCCACCATGAATGATGTCAGCACAATTTTTCCCATTTGGGTTCAGTTTTTTATTGGGAAGGAACTGTTCCATAATATTTTGACTGGAACAAATTTCAAAATCGGGGTTGAAATATATGCTCCCCGATTTTTTCCCATCAGTTGGGTTTTAGCCAGAATTGGCATGTTCCTCCATGTTTCTGCAAGAGCTTGACAAACCGCTTTCATACTATAACCAAAACTGAGACATAGGCCATTGATGTCCATAATGCTCTTTTGACCCAGGGCTTCTCTATAGCTCCTTTCAACCCCACTTCTGTCACTCACCTAATATTTGAGCAACTCTGGCCGGCGGTGAAATGCAGGTTGTTTACAACTGATGTTAACTGTGCTTTCCACTTTCTGGAGATCCAGGGGATTCCTCTGTTTCTCCCATTCTTGCTATCCCTCCAACCTCAAAGAGTCATGTTCCTCCTTCAAGGTCTCCTCATACTCGCGTCAAACGCTCCATAGCAAATCCTGCTCTTTCTCTGTTCAAACTGATACAATTAAGGATACCTCCAACCACAAACGGCCAGCTTCAACTTCACCTAGTTTTCCTGAGGATGATGATGACGATGATATTCCTCTTGTTGCCAAGAGAAAGGTATTTGACTCTTTTTCTTCATGTAGAGCTTGTTCATTCGTGGAAAATCCTTCATATGTTAATGTGTTGTCTGAACTTTTCAGAAGGGTTCCGCATCTCCCTTGAAGGCTCTGCATTCACCAGACCTTGTTCCACCACTTTCCACTGAGGTTTCCTTGTCCAAGTTATTTGGAGAGGGGACTTTAGCTACAAGCCAAGTTGGAGCATTTCCACTTTCTCAAAGTGTTCACCCCCCACGCATTGAACCGGAAGGTAATATAGATTGTATGGTCCTTCCCCTTGTCTACGTTGTTAGATTATAGCTCATTACTCATTATTGTTTGATCTTTGTAGAAACTCCTATAGATTTGCCCGTTGCGGAAGGGCCTGTTAATTCGAATAAAGGGAAGTCTCCCCAGATGGTTGGATCATCTGGTGATGTGCCCCAAATCTCCCAAGCTGTTGACGTGGTATCTTTTGCTTTGCCTTTCATCTTCACCTTGTTTACCATAATGGGAATGCTAATTGCTTACATTTTCTTTGCGGGATGCTGACGTCATTTTATGCTCTATCTATGACTTGCTTACCTTTTGGGAACGAGCGAAGGCAAGCGCTACCTCTGGCTCCTCTTCAGCTAGTCGTCCTTCTGCTTCATCTGTTATTTCCTAAAAAAAAATAGAAATGTCCTCAAGCAATCATTGCTTGAGTATGTTGCTTTCAAGGACATGGATATCAACCGAGCCAGTGCTTAAGGCCAAAAGGATAAGTTTGAGCGTTGAGTGCAAAGATGGCTCAAGCGCTCGAGCTTCCCTCATTCAAGATTTCGACTGATTTCAAGCTAACAGTGAAGGTTATTCATTCAAAAACCAGCTCCTTGCTGGCTAGAAATGTCGAGTTAAATGCCAAATAGGTTCAGTATATTTGTGCCTCAAATGAAAAGGAGTCTTTGTTCCAAGAGCTTGAGAAGGTCATGGTTCATTTGAACGACATTTCCTCTGAGGTTATGATTGAAGATTCTTTGATGATAAAGCTGGCTGTAGAGATGAAGGAGCTCCAAGCAAGAATGGATGATTGCAAGGCTAGGCTGGCTACTAAGAAACGCGATGTTGCTCAAGAGGTTGAGTGAAACAATCATTTGGTTGAGCGTTACACAAACCTGGAGGTTGATGAAGATTTTGTGATTGAGCTATCTAAGGTCTCTAATGAGCAGGGCGATGAGGGAGGAAGACTTTGAGAACGGATGCGCTCTATGTGGGGCAAGCTGTAATTAGGATATCTTACCATTAACATTCTTTTGTAGGACGATTTCGTCCTATATTTTATTTTTGTAATTATGACTGATAGCCACAGTTGATTAGAATTGTAATGGCAGCCAATTTTGTCAATGAAGTAATTTTTTCCTTCATTTAGGTGACGTCTCTTTGCATGGATTTCGTAGCAACATAATCGACGTATACTGTAATCGTCAATAGTCCCAAACTTAATTACTAAACTCGTACCCCGTCTTTGTACATTTCTTTTAGTGCATCTTCACGTAGAATAATACTCTAGACTTTGGGCGTCTCTTCAAGATTTGGACCTTCAACTTCGGTTACTACACATCTGGCTATTTATATTCTGCCCATTCGCCTTCAAACCTCTATAAAGTTGCGTGTTTACTACATATTCACCATCCTTCTCCTCATTCTCCAGCAAATCACCCTCTTGCTATCCTCTGCAGTATTCAGATAATGGATCTTCTATGTCCAGGAGATCAACTATTTCCTTTCCCAACTGGAATGACTCTTTCTTTTTCCAAAATCACCATCTATTTTTTATGTGTCCTTTAGTATGAGAGGTATAGGAAATATTCTTTGACCAATGAAGGTCTTCTCAGTGCCCTTTCCATTTATGATCTCCAGTATGAGATCTTGATGTGAAACCAATGGCTTGCGAAGAGTGCTTCTCAACCTTGCCACCCATCATTGCGGTAATGCATTTAGGAAGGCAATGAAGGCCAATTTACCTTTTTCTGTTGTAGTTGATAGGACAACAACTATAGCCTGCTTATTACGGCTAATTGTATTTTATTTATTTTGTCTCTCTTGATTTGTAAGAAAAATTTGTTAACGAAAGATTTTATTCGAATGTATTTCGTTCTTGTTTATTTGAATGTGATCGCTCAATTTAACTTTAATTTGACCGCGTGGTGCGTGTCTATATTTGTTCAGTTTTCCATATAGAGGGAACATATTTGTTTAGGTACTTACCATTAATAAATCTTATATGCTTTGTGCCATCTAAATCCTCCAAGTGGTAAGCTTCGTTAAGCAATATGCTTTTCACTCTGTAAGGTCCTTCCCAGTTGGGCGACCACTTGCCATACTTTAGATCTTTACTATCCAAAGGGAGTATTGTTTTCCACACC
>CAIGRO010101083.1:0-10658 GCA_903798355.1 Fraxinus baroniana | reverse complement strand
ACATCTAGTTATTTATATATTTTTTATATGAGCTATGTTAATTTGTAAAAACTACGAATGAAATATCATTAGTTATATTTATGTAGTGTTGTAAATGTTAAAAAATTTAATTACGGTACGAAATCGAACTAAACCGAACCCGAACGGTTCCATAATTATATTTGGACCCGACGATTCCATTTATTAAATACCCGAAAATTTTGAAAACGAACCTAACTGACCCACGAATAGCCCTAGTCCTGAGCTCCACGTCACCTCCTACCTGGCCGAGGCGAGGCCATACAAGGTTGTCGAGATGATGCATCATTTAAGCCGAAATGACATTCATTGGTTGAGCCGAAGATGCTTCATATAAGATGCAAAGTGCGAGGCTCCTTGCCTCCGTATTTGTAAAATTTGGATCTGTAGCTACTTAGAATGGAAGAAGTGATATAGAATTTGAATGTGCATCAACAGAAATTGAAGAGAACAGAAATTGAAGAATGGAACTAGAGTGGAGAAAGTCTTCTCTGTATTTCACTTTCTTCTGAATAATTACATTCAAATGAGTATTTATAATACAAAATGAAGAATCAAAGAATAATAGAGTCTGACCAATAAAAATGGCGCCATAAAATCAGTTATGTGCAGCAATTTGTAACTAATTTTCCTTCTCCCTTTTCTAGAATGTCCAGCTGCCTATCTTCTAGATGATTCCCATTTTGATGAGGTGGAGGTAGCTACCAACGAGTACGTTGATGTGTATTTCTTCCAAATCCTCTTTTGTGCAACTCAGCTGACTTTCCCTCTATATGATCTGCTTCAACTTCTCTTCCACTTCTCAATAGCCCCCCGCAAGATGGAGAGTATATATATCTATTACTCAAATCTTGAACATGCACGAATAGAAATTTTGAGAGCCTAAGCTCTTGGTAAGAATGTCTGCCACCTGACATTTGCTGGTCACATACTCAATTGAGATTCTCCATTCTTGAATTTTATCCCGAATCAAGTGGCAATCTATCTCTATATGTTTTGTTCTTTCATGAAAAACGTGATTTGTAGCAATGTGTATGGCAGATTTGTTATCACAGTACAACTTTTCTTTTTGTGGATGTGCAATCTGTAAGTCTTTAAGTAGGTAGCCAAGCCAAGTTAATTCACAACATACATTGGCCATTGCTATGTACTTTGCTTCAGTGGATGACCTAGAGATAACTCCCTGCTTCTTCGACTTCCAGGATACCAAAAAACTTCCCATAAACACATAATATCCTGTCACAGACTTTTTTGTGTCTGGACAATCTCCCCAATCCGAGTCACTATATCCTTTGAGCTAATTTCAGAGTCCACTGAATAGAACAATCCTTGCTCTAATGATCTCTTTAAACACCGTAAGACTTTGTGTGCTGCATGTAAGTGTGGCACTCTATCCATAAACTGACTTAACAATTACATCGAATAGGATATATCAGGCCTCGTGATGGTGAGATACAATAGTATCCCATTCAATCTTCTGTAGAGGGCAGGTTCAGGTAGAATATCTCCATTTTCCCTGGATAGTCTAATGTTTTGATCTAAAGGAATCTTGGCAGGTGTTCATCCAGTGGTTCCTAAGTCATCTAGGATATCCAAAGCATATTTTCATTGGCACAAGTAAATCCCTTTCGTTGATCTGGCAACCTTAAGGCCAAGGAAATTTTAGCTTTCCAAGATCTTTAATTTTGAACTGATCATCCATAGAACATTTCAACTGATTGATTGTCTCTTCACAATTGCAAGCAAATGTTTGTTCCTTTGGTAAATAAGCTATAATGAACTTTGGATTGAGAGTATCCTTGCTGAATGATGAAATTTGAAAGCTTTGAATACCACGGCGAGAGGCTTGCTTAAGTCCATAAAGACTCTTCTTGAGTTTGTACACTTTTCTCCCTTCTTTTTCAGAATATCTAGGTGGTAGTTCCATGTACACTTTCTCTTCCAAGTCTTCATGCAAGAATGCATTATTAACATCAAATTGTTTTAAAATCCATCAATTGACTGCTGCAATTGCCAACAAGGTTCTAACCATTACCATTTTTGCTACTAGTGAAAAAGTCTCGTAATAATCCAACCTTTCTTGTTGTGTGTATCCCTTTGCAACAAGTATTGCCTTGTACCTTTCTATAGCGCAATCAGCATTAAAATTAATTTTATACACCCACTTACAACCTATTGCTTCTTTATCTGGTGGTAAGTTAACAGTCTCCCAGGTACCATTAAGTTCAAGTGCTACAATCTCAGCTTTCATAGGAACTCTCCATTCAGGGAAGAAACTAGCTTCAAGGAAATTTTTGGGCTCGTGAGGTAATTGAGGTCACGAATGCTTTGTGTGGTGTAGACAGTTTCTCATAAGATATGCTAGCAGCAAGATGGAAAGGATTACCTGATTGTGCTTGTACCTTTTGATTTTCCAACAATTGAGATGGGTAAAGTGAAGTGGCCTGCTGGCATATAAAGTCTTGAAGATGTGCTAGAGCCCTTCTTAATCTGTTTGACCTTTGACGCAAATGTGTATAAGTGTTTTGTTCAGGTTTTGGTTCCTACAGGGAACTGATATCAGTTTCATTGGCTTCTGAACTAGGATGTTGAGGAGCATCTATATTAGTTGTCTGGGAATCAATGGTATTATGATGAGGAGGTAGGCTGGTAGTGGAAATGATAGGATCTTTGGTATAACTGAGCTCATTAGGACTTAGCAAAGAGTCATGACAACTCACTTCCTTAACTTTGGATGGAAAAATAGTCTCATGAAAGGTAACATTTCGAGAGAGAAGAATCTTATCATTGTCGAAATCCAGCAGTTTATATCATTTAGTGCCAAATGGGTAACCAATGAATACACACCTTCTAGCCCTAAGGTCAAACTTATGTCTCACTTGAACAAGAGTAGTGGCAAAAGCCAAGCATCCAAAAACTTTGAGGTGGTCATAGTTTGGTTTAGTTTTGAAAAGGATTTCGATGGGGCTTTTATGATTTAATAGAGGAGTGGAATTCCTATTTATCAAGTACACTGCTATTAGGACACAATGATTCCTGTATTTTAAGGGAATGCCACTTTGAAATCTTAATGCTCTTGCTACGTTTAAAATGTGCTGGTGTTTCCTTTATGTTGTGGCATTCTATTGTGGTATTTTTACGCATGTTGTTTGATGTATAATGCCCTTTTGTAGGTAAAAAATCTTTCATAATAAACGCTCCCCCATTATCACTTCGAATAATTTTTACTTTAGTTTCAAATTGATTTTCCACCATAGTGTAAAAATGTTGAAAGGTAGTGTGGCCTATGACTTTAGTTTTAACATGTAAATCCAAATGCATCTACTAAAAATATCCACTATAGTTAAAAAGAAATATTTAGAGCCATCATGACAAACTTCATTGCAAGGTCCTCAGATATCACAGTGTATTAATTCAAAACAAGCATTGGTTTTGTGCTGGCTATTAGAAAAGGGTAGCTTATGTTGCTTTGCTAATGGACAAATATCACAAGGCTGATTACTATGTGGCTTAAGATAGGAAGAATGGCCCATCCTATAATGCCAGAGGTCAAGTGATTCTGCACTATAGATAGAGGCTGGAGTATTGGTTTTCAAATTGTACTTGGACAAGGCATTAGACAGAGCTAAATGGGAGACATCTTCTTGCAATATATGGTAGAGTCCTTGCTTTACCTCACACATTCCAATCATTGCCCATCTCAAGAGGTCCTAGATATAAAAACAATCAAAGGAAAAAATAAGGCAACAATTCAGTTCTTGGGCCAATTTCTTGGCAGAAATCAGGTTAAAAGAGAAATGAGGAACACATAGAACATCACTAACTGTGAGTAATTTTGTGACTTTAGTTGTCCCTATATGAGGAACTGGTACCACTTCCCCCTTAGGTAGAGCCACTGTGGATGAGATGTCATCTTAAATGGAGTGAAACACAGATTTGGAGTAGATCATATATCTATTGCTCTTGTATCTAAAATCCATGGAATGTCACAAGTTTTGGGGGTTTAGAAGAAAAGGCAGACAAAGAGCATATACCGAGATCTTATAATCGGAAAGAGAGGGTGCAAGCATGCTTTGAACATTGTTAGCTGAATGAGTGGAAGTTTGAGTGCTAGGGGGCAGATTTTAAGTGTGCCGAAGATGTGAATATTGTTCTTGAGTTAATGGTATCTGAGATTTGTCTTCAACACTTTCTTGATTAGAAGTCACATCTACAGCCACATAATTTGCCATGGATCTACCCTTCCCATTTGATTTGTGGTTTGTTGGATATCCATTCAGTTTGTAACATCTCTTGGCTGTGTGTCCTGGCATTTGGCAGTAAGAACACATGTGTTTATCCGTGTTAGCCTTGAAGCATCTTTCCAGTGAATGCCCTAGGATCTTACAATAGGTACAGTAGTACCCATCCTTCTTCTGTGGTCCACTTGACTTGTCAGTATTACTCCTGATTATCAAAGCCATAGAGTCATTGCTTAAATCAGTATTAGATATCTCCCTCCTTTTCTCTTCATGTTGGACAATTGAGTACACTTCATTTAGGCTAAGGAAAAGGCTTAATTAACAGAATTTGAGCCTTTATCCCTTTGTAAGAGTCATTGAGGCCCATTAGAAACTTCATCGCCCAATCTCTTTATTGATTTTCAACCACTACTTTCAAGCCTCCACAAGTGCAATTAGAAATTGATTCATAGTTCAACAATTCATCAAGTAATGTTTTCAGTTTGGAAAAATACATACTCATAGAATCCTGATTTTGTAACAAAGTGGTGATCCTTGAGCATTTGAAAACCCTCAAGTGAACGAGGTCGCGATCAAGTAATATAGTAGTGTGTAAAGTGTCGAACCCACGAAGACTACATGTTTTATCGAGTTAAAATTAAAGTAACCTTAATCGAATATCAATAATAATTTGTAATAACTCTATAACTAATTTATCACGTACTAGAAATTAAAGTAAGAGTTTATCAAATGTAGGAGATATATTGTTAAGATTTAGAATCTCTCTTGTTAATTTATTTTTAGTGTAACAATTAAATTGACAATTCGTTATCATACGAGTTGGTCGAAATTCCAAATTTATTTAAAAACCTCTCTCGATAGCAATTGAATATATTCCCCTCATGTGACTTTCATATCTCTCGATGAAAAATACGAACATGATAAATGCATTAACGAGCTAGAATATCTTTATGAACTATGCAAAGCATAGAGGTATATATCTATCATCTATCGAACCTCACAATATTTATTACTATGTGCCAATGATTTTATTACCTCTCTCGATGATAATAAAACCCACAAACAATTCAACTAGTCGCCAATTAATTGAAAAGCAAACTAAACCATAATAAACATTCACGCATTCAAATAAACTATCGTCAAAATAATTAATTAATAATAAAAGTTTCAAATTAAGGGTTCATCTATATCTTTAGCAATGTAAAAATCTAGCCTAATATAATATTGAAATTAAACAGCAAATAAGAAACGACATCACCGAAAGTTGACGAAACATGAAAAAATCTGGAATAAATTCCTTGCCACAGTTTATCTCTGTTTTATGTGTTTGTGTGTATCCAATTTCTCTTTCCTTGATTTCCGCGCGTATATATAAAACCAAGGCAGCCACCCTTTTGTTTTTTCTCCTACAGGTACAACTTTGTGAATATATAATGACAGTTCTGTTCTCCTGCATGCCACGCGCAGGAGAACAGTATGCACTTTGCCTTGCCTAAAGGCAAGGCAAAGCATGTAGTCCTACTTTTATTTTTTTGTCTTTTGTTATTTTTTTATAAAATTCTGTTTGATATCGAATAAAATCTAAATTTTAATTTAAATTAAAGTTAACAATTAATTTTAATAACATATTTCATGAAATCCATAACTGTTTAATTTTTATCAAAATTTACTAAAAAATTGATTTTAATCTCCACCAAACGGGGGCAAAATCAAAATAAATTTGAATTTCGATAATATACATAAATTTTAAAAATTCTCCGTTAAACGCACGCTAATCAAATTTACAAATTACTTATGTCATTTCGAAACTTATTTCAAGAACTATATTATGGCCTTATGGGCATATCGAATAATTCAAACAGATATTAAAAATAGTTAAGAATACGTAGTTTTAAAAAAGACATCTTAAGAATACGTCAAAAACGTCTTTTTTAATACTCACGTTTGACGTATTTTTAATTATTTTCGATATCTGTTTGAACTATTCGATATGTCCATGATATAGTTCTTGACATAAGTTTCGAAATGACATAAGTAATTTGTAGATTCGATTAGCGTGTGATCGTCAAAGAATTTTTAAAATCAAATTTTTAGTAAATTTTGATAAAAATTAAATAGTTATGGATTTTATGAAATATGTTATTAAAATTAATTGTTAATTTAAATTTAAATTTAAATTTAGATTTCATTCGATACCAAACATAATTTTATAAAAAAAAAATAACAAAAGACAAAAAAAATAAAAAAAATAGTCAGCTTTGGCAAAGCTGACTACATAAAAGGCAAGGCAAAGTGCATATTGTTCTCCTGCGCGTGTATATAATGAATATCAGCTACAACCCTTTTTATTTTTCCCAAATCAGCCGCCAACTTTTGTATCTCTTCCAACTCTCTGTTCATATTATTTTTTCTCTCCTTAATTGCTTGACTCTTTCTTCCTTCCCCCTGCCGTGTATATATATATATAGGTTTATTACATAAAAATAACCTAAATCACCAATAATTTAATACAACTAAAAGTCCACCTTGAGGCCCAATTAATTTCAATGCCCAATTAAATAAATGTCTGTTTCCAAGTCCTCAAATCTTTCGTATAATACAAGTTGGTCCTTGTACATTAGATTTTTGCCATTTTTCGCCATCTTTTGCTTCATTTTTTCAATTCTTTTTCTATTCAAAGAGTTTCACCTATTAAATATAAAATGCAACAATTTATAATATATTTTATCAAAAAAGAACTATTAAATGTCGTCATTTTTAGTCCCGAATAAGTGTAAAAATTACACTTATCAAAGACCCCCAAATTTAAACATTTATTTGTCCTCAAATAAAATTATAGTTTAAATAATAACAAACACAACCGTGTAAAAGTATTTGGTTAGACAATCTAACTTTATATCCCAGTATTTGAAATCATAGTATTAAATCTATAAACCGCTTCAAAATTATAATACCAAACCAATATCCACTCTTCCAATGCAAAATCGACGTGTGTGTGTGTGTGTGAAGAACTAAGTAGACATCATGACTTTACAAGTTGCTTCAGTTCCCAACCCTTTGTGGTTAAATATATCCTTTCACCTCTCGTATGATTCACACACCCCCAAACGTGTTCCTTTTTTCACTCTTTTCCCAGTGTGTAATTTAAGGTTGAGTTTTCATTATTATCTTCACCCTCTCTATTTTATGTGGATTTTACCAATTGCAAGTCAATAACTTGTTCTTTTTTCACTCTATTCCCAGTGTGTAATCTAAGTTTGAATTTTTAATTACTATCCTCACCCACTCTAATTTAGGTGGAATTTACCAATTGCAAGTCAACACATCAGTAAACAAAGATTCTCCAATTCTTTGATTGCTTTGACATCAAAGACTCAATTAGGCTAGTTATCCTTAATCAAAAGTCAAATTCTCTCAAGCAAGTATTTGGAGCGTAACCAAGGCATTTAACTTTTTTTTTCTTTTTCATGCACTTTTTTTTTCTGATTTCCGTTTTTTTTCTTTTTTTTTATATCTCTCCCTTAAATTTTGTAAATGATCTATGTAACGAACTTTAGGCCGATGACTCCCAAGTCAAATGACTTTAGGGCACCAGGTTTTAAATACTCTTACAGGCTTAATAACTCAAGTAAAAAAGGCTTCGAAGAGAGTATTCACATTTTAAAATTTATGTCTTGATCAGTGCAATACCCTTTATCAAACACTTATCCAAGCAAATCGACCTCCAACTTAAAATTTTCACCCAATTTTATCTCGTTAATCTAAGACAATCCACACAAAAAATTTCATNCAGGTTTTAAACACCCTTACGGGCTTAATAACCCAAGTCAAAAAGGCTTCGAAGAAAATATTCACATTTTTTATGATGCCTTAATCAGTGCAATGCCCCTTATCAAATAACTATTCAAGCAAACCGACCTCTAACTTAAGATTTTCACCACATTTTATCTCGTTAATCTAAGACAATCCACACAAAAAATTTCATACATGGAATCCATGTCCACATCCGTATCTTCCTACAATAGTAAAAACACCCTCAAACTGTGCTAAATTTGGTATAAAGATAAGTAATTTATTATGGTTTTGGGTAAAACATCTATGTTCAATCTATCAACCAATCCAACATATGAATCAACTCATAGTATCACGCTGTCTAACTTAATTCTAGTGCACATATAATATCAAATTTTGCAAGGTTAAATCTCAGTCAATCTAATATGCAACATATCCACAGTTCATAAATCAATATCACATCTCAAATTCAATCATCATTGTCGGCCAGACTATCTAACCCACACAAGCACACAGTCTAAAACAAGAAAATATAATTTTATTTTTTTTTGGTTGAAAATTTTCAAATTTTTATGATTTTTAAAAAAATTTCTATTATATATTAAATCAATAACGTAAAAAAAACACACACACACAAACACTAAAAAACACACAAAAAGTAAAAAGTAAAAACTTAAGATTTTTCCCACCCCAAACTTAAAACTGACATTGTCCTCAATTTCATAAAACATAAATAAGAATATAAGGGGTCGGAGAAGAAAAGGAATAAGGTACCTCCCGATTTTTTCTGATAAATATGCGAAACACCATGTGTAACGGCTAGACAATTTTCTTCATCATACTTTTATGTTGGTTTGAATATTTCGTGACGTCATGTTCATGTACACAGTGGTCAAATCAAACAATAAAGATCAAATAATCTAGAACGCGTGTTACTTAGCCCAAACAATTGAAACAACCAATAATAAATTCAAAGGCCTAAGAGAAAACATGATGGGATGATGATACCCTGTAAATTGAAACATACCTATAACTAATGCAACATATTAATCAAGAATAAAAATACGTGCAATGCAATACGAAAAACAAAATATATAAAAAAGATTATAAAATTGGGTTGCCTCCCAAAAAATGCTGAATTTATAGTCTTTAGCTAGACTTAGCGGCTTGGTTATGGTGGCTCCTGCTAAACTCTTGCAATCGTACACTCCTTGTAATTTACTGCCTTGCATCCTCTTTTCTCCCTCCAAACTTTGAACTCTCCATTCTCATCTTGTGCATAGCTCCCTAGACGTTTAGGTTTTACTCATTTGACCTTTGTTGAACTTTTTCAGTAACAGATTTGGCTTCCTCCAAGACTAATGGTTGTTTAGGTGGATTATATAATTTAAAGATCTCACGTGCATCATCCACTCTCACAATCAGCTCACCCTTCTTCATGTCAATCAACGTTCGATTAGATGCTAGAAAGGGTCGACCTAAGATAATTGGCATATTGTGGTCGTCTTCAAGGTCCATAACAAGGAAATCCGTCGGGAATATCAGCTTCCCAACTTTGATGAGAACATCCTCAACCTTGCCCCCATGGATATTTGATGTTTCTACTTGCTAGTTGCAGCGTCACATTCGATCTTTTGACTTTCCCAACTCCTAGTCTCCTAAAAGTAGATAAAGACATTAAATTCACACTTGCACCTGTATCCAACGTTCTAAAAGACGTAATGTGTGGCGATGCGTGGAGGCCGAGCTATGGGCTAGGCAAGTTTAGGCGAGACGTATGCGTAAAAAGGCTTTTTTTTTTTATTTTAATATTATTTTAATTTTTAATCAATTAAAAATAATATTTACTAAACATTTAAAACATATTTATATGAATTTTATACAATTTTTTCAAAATTTCCAACAAAAATATAAGTTTCAAATTTAAATACAAAAAAGTAAGTAAACAGCATAGGAACTTAAATTTTATCTAACTCTTTATCGGACTTCAATTCAGTAACCTCTTCTTCATCTAATTCATCACCCGTGTCTTTTGATACAAAATCCTCTTCGTCGGGCTCCCTTATATCATTTTCCACCCATCATACTCCTCAACATCACAACTCTCTTAAGAAATTATCTGCCGTAAATAAGATTCATTGGTCACTTGACTTTTGGACTTAAATGGTTGTTTTGATTTTAAATTAGGGAAAACTGAAGAAATTAGTATTTAATCATTTTTAACTTCAGAGAAATGGAAAAAAAAAAAGGTAATGCGCGCCTTGACGCGCTTTAGCGGTCAACAATTGTCGTTGACCGCTAAATAAGAAGCTAACTCACTTGGCTTGACATTTTGGCCACGCCTCATGCCACCTAGGCGCGCCTTTTAGAACGCTATCCGTATCACACAAAACATTAAGTACTCCTAGTGGTCTCTCTGAAAGTGTTTTCACTATTTGTTCCATATGATTTTCCAAGTTCTTGAAGGCAGCTCCATGAATTTGTAAGGTTTTGTTTGTTCTTTGCATGTGTTTAGTAGATATTTCAGCCAATTTAGTCACAAGGTCTTCTAATGAAGACATCTTCTCAGGTTGTTGGCAACTTGGTGGTGCAGTCTGAGCCTCCTGA
>CAIGRO010101074.1:0-16623 GCA_903798355.1 Fraxinus baroniana | reverse complement strand
TTTTTTTATTTTTTCCCTAAAACTAAAGTATAGTCCTCATGTGGATGATAATACGGACTCAAAGGTCCACTAAATTACTTATTACGATATCGTACACTTGTGATATAAAAAAACGCAACAATAACCATAATATATTTAATCAGATATTCAATTAATAAAATTTGAATTATGACATAATTTTTGAAATTCTAAAACAATTTTCTTAATTTTGAAATTGTATCCTTAACTCTATTAGATATATATTGTTTCCTTTAGAAAATCCTTGGATTTGACAATGAGACTGACGAGGCCACCTCACCTTATCGAGAATTTTAGAGATTTGGGGACGAAGATTAAAACATATCATGTTTATCACTAGTTTACAGTTTTTTAGATAAACCTTAAATTGTGAAACATAGAAAAAAATAGAATAAAATCGGGGTGATATGTGATTCCAATGTGGCAACTCGAGGCGATGCGAGACGGGACGAGTAATTTTATTATTTAAAGACCCAATAATAATAAACAACTTCTATCGTATTTTAACAAAGAAGCAACAATCAAACAGTATAAAGACAAGTGATAAAGGAGAGGGAATTTTGGAAGAAGAAGAAGTAAATGACACTACACTTCCCACTACATTCTACAGCCTTAAAGTGGGAATCGACTGCGGTACATTACCAATTCATGAGCAAATATAAATGCAAATTGTGCTTCTAAACTCTTTTTCTTTCATCAATTCTACTTTAAGTTTCTACTGCTAAAAGTACTGTTTAGGAAGAATAAAATGGCTTCTGAATCTGCAACGTATCCGAGTATGCCGATAGGAAGAGTCTTCAGCAGAATTTCTGATTCCTTCCGGCGAAGAAACAAATCAGTTAGCAACCAAAGATCAACCCAAGACGTTGAAAAGGAGGAGATTCAGTACCCGAGTCCCCTCTGTCTTTCATCGTCTTACTACAGTGTTTTCGTTGTTCGTCTTGCCATTATGGTATGTCGTTTTTGTTTCTGTGTCGTATTTTAAGTGAAGAAGCATTGGTACGCAGGGAATATGCGTGCTATATTTGCCTATTTGGGTAATTACGAGAAAAAACCTGGTAGAAATTTGATTTGATTAGGTGAAACTTAGTGAAACTTGAAAGTTGTGAAAGAAAGTTGGGTAGGACAATGACACTGGCCTGTACAGTTGTAACTTTTTCTCTTTCTGGTTCACTCCAATAAACATGCCATAAAAGGATATATTAAGGATCTATGGTGCAAAAGTAAACAATAATAGCGAAATAAACATAAATAGATGGAAGAGATTAAAAAAGCTATATATTGGATTTTAGACTCTATATCCGGAATTACAGTAGTATTTCTGAATTTTCATATTATTTTGGATGATCAATTCAAGTGTCTTAAAATCTTTATTTGTTTCTCAAAGAGTTGCAACTCTTCAAATTCAAATTTGAAAGAAACCTAATGGAAATGAAACATCACTTGAATAAGAAGAACTGCTTTCAAACTTTTGTAGTGGTTTTTGCGCAAGGATATGATTCCAAAATATCTTAGACAATAGACAATAGTTTCCATTTCAATTGAAAATCCATTGATCCATCTATTTACCATTGAAAGAAATTCAAGATAAAATCATTGTATCACAATCTTCTTGCAAACAGCAAGGTAAAGAACAAATTGAGGAGGAGGGTTATCTCTAGGCACAGTAGAACAGTTCTTTCTTTCCTACAGCTAATTTCCTGTCCCACTGGTTTATCTTAATGTCTTGGAAGAAGTGGAGGATGACTTGTCTGATTTTTAGTTTTTCCGTAGAAACTATGGGTTTTTGTAACTTGTGTGTCTTTACATCAGGAGCTTTATCCAGGTAGTATAAGTTTTTGTTTGTTATTGTATTTATGCAGGTACTGCTGGCAATTTTGATAGGCTTACTAACTTTACTGACATGGCATTTTACTAGAGTCTACACAGCAAGATCGTTAAATACTTTAGCATACGAACTTCGTCATGAACTTCTGCAGCGACCAATATTACGAATGTGGAACCTCCTTAATACCACTGTTGAAGTAGCAACTTCTCAAGTTAAGCTTTCAGATTATGTACTCCGGCGTTACAGCAAGCCTGTTAACCTAGAGCAACAAGTCGAGGTCATTGCTCAGCTGCCTAAACTTTTTGAAAGTTGGACGATTTGATGATTTCAATATAGTATTTAAGTATTTCTTAATTGTTTCTCATTTAAATTCTTGGTTATGAGCAGCTTTATGAAGCTATGAGGGATGTAACGTGGGCATTGTTTGCAAGTCGAAGAGCTCTCAATTCAATAACAATAAGCTATAAAAATGGCTTTGTCCAGGCTTTTCATAGAAATCACAAGAGTGATAATACATACTACATATACTCTGATCTGGCCAACTATTCGATAAGTGCAGTATATGGTGTCAACTTGCTTTCGTCTCATCAAGGATGGAATGATCAATCTATACACAATAACATGTCTGCAATTTGGTATCGACAACCCCTGGATCCTGTGAGTGGTGAGAAGATTGGAAACCCAAAGAAAATCCCTCCCGATGAATTAATCAACATTGCAGGAATTTCTCAAGTGCCTGATGGTACAGCGTCTTGGCATGTTGCAGTAAGCAAATATACGGATTCGCCGTTGCTTTCAGCGGCATTGCCTGTTTGGGATCCATCTCATGAAAGCATAGTTGCTGTTGTGGGTGTAACTACTGCACTTTATAGTGTTGGACAATTGATGAAAGAACTTGTTGAAGCCCACAGTGGACACATATATTTAACCTCTCAAGAGGGTTGGTTACTTGCTACTTCCACCAATACTCCTTTATTAATGAATTCAACTACAGGGCCAAAGCTCATGATAGCTGCTGATTCTGCTGACAAGGTGATACGATCTGGGGCTGAGTGTTTGCAGAAAACATATGGCAGCAAATTTCCATCTAGCCAGGAAGTTCACATAGAAAATGCAAGGCTTGGCAATCAATTGTATTACATTGATTCCTTCTTCCTCAACTTAAAGAGACTTCCCATGGTATGTTTTCATTACAAATTCTCACTACCTTGAGTTAAAATTCAAGGCCTTTTGCTTATTTTTTTTATCATAAATAAAAATAACAAGCAACTCATTACAGGTTGGCGTTATTATCATTCCAAGGAAATATATTATGGGGAAAGTCGATGAGAAAGCTTATAAAACACTGATGATATTGATATCGGCATCTCTATGTATTATAGTAGTTGGATGTATCTGTGTCTTCATATTGACAAATGGAGTGTCAAAGGAAATGAAACTAAGGGCAGAACTGATAAGCCATTTAGATGCAAGAAGGAAGGCAGAGGCATCAAGCAACTACAAAAGTCAGTTTTTAGCAAATATGAGGTAATTATCAATATCAGCTCCAAGGTTTCATCAATGTATAGCTAATTATTGTGCAAGTTTTATTGTCAAACTCTAGGTTGTTTATGAGGAGCAGTGTTGTCTTTAATGTGGTTCTATGATATGATCACTATATAATTATTAACAAGTTTTCATGTTATTTTTTAATGGGCAAAACTAACATGCCCTAATATATTTGTAAAATATTTGGTTTCATTAAATATTCAGTAGATGTAGCAATTGATTTAATATAGTGGCAAAAAAAGATTCTCATAGCACATCTTCTAAGGCGTAATACTTTTAATGAATTTCAAAACCTTAGTGATTTGATATTGTTGAATCACTTAATCTAAAAGCTTAATCTATAAGAGGGATTGTGTTGAAGACAATATTTAAATGATATATGTGTGGTTTTATCTAACCGCTTAAATTTTGAAATCAAGTGGTTCAACAAATGTTAGTGCATAGCAGCTAAAATCTCATGTAACCACTAAACTTTACCTTAAAGCGAACTGAATAGTGCTTAGCTGATACAATTCATAAACATGTCTTCCGTGTGGTAATTGTGTTGTGTTCCCATGTTTAATTGACCTTTTATATTAATTATTTATCGGATAATAGTTGACTATTAACTGAAAGCATGATGGCTGAGATACATCAAACACCAGCGTGCAAACCTTTTTTGAAGAATATGAATTATTTAATGCATTTAAGTTATATGCTGCTGAAATCATGTGTTTTTTTTTTGTCAAAAGTCATGAGCTGCGAACACCTATGGCTGCAGTGATTGGATTGCTGGATATTCTTCTAAGTGACGATTGTCTCACAAATGAACAATATGCAATGATTACTCAGATTCGTAAATGTTCTACTGCTTTACTGCGGCTTCTCAACAATATTTTGGATCTCAGCAAGGTAACAACTAATAAGTGAAAGAATGTTTCTCATGTTCATGCAAGCAAGTTTTTTAGTTTATACTAAGCAAATAGTTGCAATATTGACATGTCACGGGACAAAGTAGAGACTTGAGCAAGAATATCCAGAAAATTTTTGGTACCTTATTTTCTAGAAAGATAATGAATTATTTAAAGGAAAATTTGTCCCTGAAGCTCAAAAATTAGTATGCTTTCATTCTATTGGTTCTGGTCAAGGAACTAACATATCATTGTTAATAGAAGAAAGGAATTGTGGATCAGACAATTAATACTAAAATATAAGTGTCAGTGTTATGGATTTTAATAGTACTGATAGTATTATGGATTGTTTGTTGTACTATTTAGTCTTCTTTGATACTGCATACCAAACATGAGCACAATTTGTATAATCATTGGGAAAAATATGAAATCATATATTGTCATTGGAAACTTTGTACAGGTAGAATCTGGGAAGCTAGAACTAGAGGAAACTGAGTTTGATTTAGGTCGAGAACTTGAAGGGCTTATTGATATGTTCTCTGTCCAGTGCATTAACCACAATGTAGAGACTGTGCTTGATATCTCTGGTACTGTATCAACCTTTTGTCATATCTATAGAAGTCTATGTTTGATCCTTAGCATCTGTTATATATTGCCATCTTATTAAGTTTCTAAATACATAGTATTGTTGATGTTCTTCAATACAGACGATATGCCAAAAGTAGTCCGAGGAGATTCTGGTAGAGTTGTTCAAATTTTCGTGAACCTAATCAACAATTCTATCAAATTCACAACCTGTGAGTTTTTCCTTGATGAGTTAGTTTCATTTACTACTTAGTCACAGCTTTAAATGGTGAAAACTCAAATTCATTGTTCTTTCATTTAAATAAGAAGTTCATGATTGCAAGTCATTGAACTTGCTAATAAGATATATTAAAGTGATAAAAAAAAACATAACAAAGGTTCAACTGGAGATCTAGAATCTGAGTTTTTCTTTTTCAATATTCCCATGTCGAGTCTAAAGTTCTCAACTTCTGACAGCGGGCTATGTCATTCTGCGGGCCTGGTGTGAGAATCTAGACACAGACAGTAATGCAAGGAAGCTGTCTACAAACCAGATGGATTCCTGGTGGGTACAAAAGATGAAACTGAAGCGGCAGGGATGGCACAGTAAGGGATCATCCAAGAAAGAAAACAAAATAATTCTTTGGTTCGAAGTTGACGACACTGGTTGCGGTATGAAACTTAAGCTATATAGAAATATATGAATAGACATAATTAATCTTGTTTCTAACTACTTCATTTTATGTCTGACCCTTGCATTTCTCAACTACTAGGGATTGATCCAAGCAAATGGGAATCTGTATTTGAAAGTTTTGAGCAAGCTGATCCCTCAACAACTCGGTTGTAAGCAGTTTATAAGTCTAGATGTTTTCTGTTGAGAGGCATAATTTAGGGTTATTTTAAACTCCTTTTACGATTATATTTTTATCTATAAAAGCAACTGATCTAATCACTGGAACTGAAGCACTGGGAATTAATATAACTGTTAGTTTTCTTTAATTTTCAGGCATGGGGGCACTGGCCTCGGCCTGTGTATAGTACGAACCTTGGTGAGTTGATTAATTTTTTAGAACTAGTCTTTGAATTCAGAGATACACATCTAAGAGAAGATATTCCATGTACAGCATGAGAAGGAATATGTTTGAGACTAAGCAACTTTAAGTATGTAGAGACATTTTAAGTTACTTTTAAGCTTAGTCAAACATGCCATGCACATGTATCGGAAACTGGTAGACCAAGTTAAATTGTCAATTAGCCTTTGAGTGATCCATAATGTGTTGCACAAATATATTGTTGAAAATTTATATCACTCTGTATCTCTTGATTCTGTATAATGGTAATATTATTGCTAACAGGTCAACAAGATGAATGGAGAAATCAAAGTGGTGAAGAAGAGTGGACCAGGAACTCTGATGCAACTGTATCTGATTCTCAGCACACCAGCAGAGAGCACAAAACAGCAGTACCTATCAAATCTCAAGGAAGAGAACCTGACTGTGAGGAGAACTACTATATATTCTTAATTCTCGCTTTACACTAAAAAAATTTCACTTTAACAACATATTAGTATGCTGTGTAATAATATTAAACAACCCAGATGTAGTCTGTGCTAATGAAAATCAGGATGGGCTAGTGTTCCACTTGTAAAAGATGTCCTAAAAAGCATTCAAGTAAACAATGTTGCTAGAATGAATTTTACATTGTTACAAATTTCTTATGTTTCAGAAGTCCTAGCAATTATTGATTAGTGAAGTTGAATGCAGGTGTTGCTTGCACTTAATGGCAGAATGACCAGAAAGATTATGAGCCAGTGGTTGCAAAAAAATGGGGTGTACACCTATGAAGCCTCTGATTGGAATGGGTTGACACAAAATCTTCAGGAACTCTTCAGAGTACAAAGCCTAAATTCTCTTTCAAAACCTGAAGAATCAAACCTAGAAAGCAGTATTGCCTCTGTTGTGATCATAATTATTGACATTGGACTCCTCGACTTGAGCACTGATATATGGAAGCAACAGCTAGATGTTCTACAGAAATACTTTGGCAGAGTGACATTTGCATGGATCTTAAACCATGACATCTTCAATACCATCAAGACAGAACTCCGTAGCAGAGGGCATCTGTTGATGGTTAATAGACCTCTGTACAAAGCAAAAATGATTCAGATATTAGAAGCTGTCATAAGGGACAGGAATTTTCAGCTGCAAAACAATGTGAATGGTTTACCAGCTACGGTAGCAGAAAGACAAGTCCATGAATGTCTTGAAATTGATGCTATACACTCTACTTCTGTCAGTTCGGGTGATTCCGACAAGTCCGAGAAAGTGAGTTCTAATACTATAAATGCACTTCACGGTGCCGAGAAGGGCAGTGAACATTTCTCTGATGCACTTTCTCGGCAATGCATTATACATAGTAACGGCTCTTCTTCTGACCTAACTCGAGCAAATCCAGAAGAGGATGCTTCTGACATGGATGGTCTAGGTCAAAGAAGAAGTAAAGATCAAAATTGGACTAGATCTTGTCCAGAAGATAAAGGTAGTGCATGCCCATATAAGGTAGTGAATGAACGAAAATCTCTCGAGGGTCTACGCATACTTCTTGCAGAAGATACGCCAGTACTGCAGAGAGTTGCAACCATAATGCTGGAAAAAATGGGGGCTGAAGTAGTTGTTGTAGGAGATGGAATCCAGGCCGTTGATGCTCTACAATACATATCTATTTCAAATGAGTATAAAGAGGAATCCCTCTTGGTTGATAGCAACTTGAGAACCACTCGTACAGAAGAATTGCCATATGACTTGGTTTTAATGGATTGTCAAGTAAGTTTATGAACTGTAGTATTGATAACTTTTTTGCTTTAAATTTATGTACACAAGATAGGTGTTTTTTTTTTTAACCCTCCATCTCTATATAAATTGTGAGTTTTGAGTTAAAATGGTTCTGAACAAAATTTGAGCAGGGAGAGGTCCCTGGTCCACCATTCAAGTCTCACCATTTTTATTTCTGAAACATTGTTCCAAAGTCTTGATGAAAAATTGAATCTTCTGCACTTGACAGGAGATATTGAAGCCTAAATTTAAATAAATTATTGTGTCCCTCTCTAACAGTTTAAACTTTTAGATGAGTGGTTCTACTTTAATCATATTATCCTCTTCTTCCTATCTTGACCATCACGTATTATTTAAATTTTATATTGTTTATTGTGGAGTCATTCGCAGTAGCATCAAATTTTACAACCTTTTTAAACTGCAGATGCCAAAGATGGATGGCTATGAAGCAACAAGGGCTATCAGAAAATCAGAATCTGGAACTGGATTGCACATCCCAATTGTTGCACTAACTGCTCATGCAATGTCTTGCGATGAAGCAAAATGCTTAGAAGTTGGTATGGATGCTTATCTTACAAAGCCAATTGACTGTAAACGCATGGTTTCCACCATCCTTTCTTTAACTAAGAGAATAGTCTGACCGTAAACCTTTGAACTGCTCCAGTACTGGTGGTTCTACACAATAGGAAAATAAGATGAGGTATCGAAAAAGAGAGAAAAAATTAACAAAATAAATAAGCTCATGCACAGTTTTCGTGTATAGAAAAGATTGGCTCCTTAATTATTTTTGCTTCTACATGGATACCAAGCCTGTTATCACATATTCTGAGTTCTTGAACTAGTTAGTTCACATGTCAGTATATTTGTATAATATGTTTGCAAAATTTGCTAATGAAACTAAAAATATCTCTTTATTTATTATAAGTAGACCTTATTAGGAATTTTGGGAACTATTTTTGCTGGGACCTACAGCGGTATTTTAACCGAAAGTTAAAAAATTGAATAATTATTTGTGAATTATGTGAAGAATCTACAAGTAGGGTTCCTTAGATGCATAAAATTATAGGGTACCTTAGTCTTTTGAAAATATATTCAAAAGCGAACTTGATGTAGTTTCACGTACCATTGCTTCAACAACATGAGATTAATTTCTTGGTTAAAGTTGCCACGGAATATATTGGGAGTCCACGTCAACTGTTAAGAAAATAAATTCTATCCTCGTTGTCTTTGCAAAGGAGCAACTGGCAAGTCTGCTCAGCATTTTCAAAGATGAACGAGTGACTTAATACACTTTGATGCTCAATTCAGTGTGGTTGAAATTTTGTGGGAGAAATTCTGCAGAGTTTTAGCCTGAAATGTGTTGGTTTGAAAAACTTGGGGTTGGAACATCTATGTGCTTCTCATTAGAATGTGATGATAGAATCATCTTTTCAATCCAAATCTTAAAATACATGTTTTACCAATCAAATTGTGCAGAATTCTTCTTAGTGAACTTATTACAAACCTTGAAGATTATCGAACTGTTTTTCGCCCTTTACTTAGAATGTGTGTTTACCTTACTCAATTCAGTCCAATATTTACTCAAACAACTGACGAGGGTTTTTTATGGAGTGAATGAAATGAACCTCTGGAGTTAGTAAATACTCATATGTATTAAGTATGAACCTTTTCAAGCACGATGTAAGTGTATTTCACATTTCATCATTTTCACGGCTATTTTTCCTCTGTATCTTTGATGCATAAAATCTCTGATTGAGAATCTAAAGCCGAGGCAAAGAATCAGACATGGGAAAACATCAAAGCAATGGTTTAAATATTCCAGACATAAAACATCAATATATACAGAAGAAATAGTAAGATAGATGTTATCATGTTTCACTACGACATCTCCAATGAAATAAGATCAATATGTTTGGACATTAGTTAATTGGCGCTTCTGTTTATTGCATACAAGTAACTCAAGATCACCACTGCTGCAGCAACAGCAGTTTTTGCCAATATTTTCTTCATGGCCGAAGGATGAGTAAATCCAAGCTCCGAGAGTTTCTTATGTGAGGTTGCGTAATCTCTGAAGAATGCATCTTCATCCTGTTTAGGCAAGAAAGAAAAGATATTGACGTTGTTTTTCAATAGCAAACACCCATTTTGGTGATGGAAAACATTAAGAGAAAAATGATAAATACAGTGAAATCGTAACATACAAACTACATTACCTTAGCATAAAGTTCGACATAACTCCGGAACACAGGATCATCCAGCAGAGCTTTATCAGTAGGAAGTTTTAGGAGACCTTCTGAATCTCCTTTAATAAGCTCCCTGGTTTATCATATATAAATGGCAATTCAATTAGCAATACATATTAATAAGAAATATTATACCAAATCAGAGATCTTACACAAAATAAGAATTGTCAAATTTCAGAGGCTCTTTTGTCCAAGGCCCTTCAAATCCCGATCTCTCAAGATGAGCCCTTCCCTGTAAAAGATAATTTATTTTTATTTAGGTCTGGTGATAGTTATCAACTATTAATCAGATGAAGGTGTCGAAAAATACCAATGTGTGACCCCCTGATAACGCTACGATATCCTTCTCAGATAGACCCATTCGATAGAATACGTCCCTTAGATGTGAAGCACCTAGGAATGGGAAAAATGCAGAACGAAGATTAGAAAAGCATATTTAGTTGATGAGTAATGCTTATTGTACATCATTAAACTTGAGCCCACAATTGGTTTCCTTAAAACCTTACGCCAATCCTAGACAAGTACTATAATTTTAGGAATACGAGTATTATGGCTAGCACTAATTACTTTATGATTAAGGTAGTGTTAGCTATGAAAGGACTTCAATGATAACTTGACGTTGTAATGCTGCCACCAAAATAAATAATAATAATAATAAAATTCTTCCCTTTCACTACTTGGGTTACAGAAACAACAATAAAAAAATTTCGTCAGACTTATCGATATGACATTTCAGAGAAAAATATATTGTATTCATACAAAATGGACAGAAGAAACAGTGATGGAGATACAAAAATGAGCCTAAGTTAGTAAAATGCAAATGCAAAAAGTTCATCCCTGATAAGCACAATGTAATAGTATAACATAAGCAATATTCATATTCTAAAACATTGTTGAAGGGATCGAGCCTTGTGTCAAGCTCTTTGTCCTGTTTTTTGCACTTCCATAAACCATCAATTGCAACTTTTACAAGTGGAAATGTTTTGATTCTCTATTACTTCCTTTAGCCTACATGTGAAAATATGTAACTCTTAATCTGTGTTTTAATCTCTTTTCTTGTGGTAAGAATAAGGGTCGTTTAGTACAATCCTTGAGAGTTTTCTGAATGCTTGGTTACTGATTTGTATATAAAGAGGCTAGAAATAACTTGAAGAAATCTTTGATTTTTTCATACATTTCTGTACGATTTCTTGGTTGGTATTAGTGGAGCAATATCTCTTGGCAGCTGCGCAATGGGTGATTTGGTCAATCGACTGAACATCGGGCCCTTTTAGGGCAAAACAATTTTTTGGTTCTGTGTTTTAAGTTTCTTAACCTTTTGTATAACCTGGTTTGTTGCGTTTTAGGACCAACAATGAACTCATCTGGTCTTTTATCATCTTACCAGTTTTCCAACTTCAAATTTTTTAAGTTCATCAGAAAATTTAATTCAATGCTGGCCAAGATTTTGATTAGCAGAAGTAGAGAACATCAGCTACATCTCTCTGCCTATAAATCTCACACTTTGTGCCATTTGAAGTAATGACATTTGAAATTTCTCATTCTAGAAATCTAAACCCAATTCCCGTATCTCCTTTCTCCATGTTTCTCCCACACCAAATTATTTACTCCTTTATTGACTTGAGTATCGCAGTACGCACGATGGCCTCCCCCTTCCTTGGAGAAGCCTTGTGCCTCCTAATGTATGCGCCCAAGTGAGGTAACGTACAAGAGATGAGTTGAAATTTGTTGACTACTAGGTCCTATCCAGATTAAGAAGTCAATGGTAACAATAATAAATAAAATGCACTCAATATTTTTCATTGCTAACCTTCTTCAGCTTTAGGAAGAAGCCCTTCTTCAGAAGCAACAGTGGAATCCTAATGAAAAGAATATGATTGATGAAAAAATACGAAGTTGTCCAAAATGGAGATGCGTAAAGAGGATTATTCAACCATATGTTTACCTTTCTACCTGGGACAAAATCAATAGTGGGGCCTCCAGTGACCTCAACTGCTACAATGCCAGCAAGCTGACAAAAATTAAAAGATTAAATTAAAAAAACTACTTTTGTTGAATCGCCTTATCTAAATACTTAAGCTGCGAGAGTCGTGAATTCATTCAAATCTTATCTTCAATCCACAATTACAATTTGAATAAGGCTTATTAACACAAACATCCCTACGTTTGGTTTTAGTGTACAAAACACCCTCACGTTTCAATTTTTTACATTTTTACCCATATTTCTACATTTCATCGTGGAAAAGTCATTTTCATCTCCAGTTTCTCAATTAAAAGTTATAAAATGACAAATATACCCTCATATCTAAATAAAACCAAAAGAAAATCATACTCCCAATTTTTTTCAAAAAAGTAAAACTAAGTTCCACAGACAAATGCTGAAATGCAACTCCTCCCTAACCATACGCCACCCACCTATATATAACCCCAGACCGAAACTCATACATACGAAACACTCCATCACTAGCAATGTCGGCCTCCTCAACCCAAATGGACCAACCATGCGATCTGGTGCGCCGACGCCTCTGTCCATATCCCCACTTATCAATTCCCGTGTGTACTACTTCCCTCAAGGCCACCTGGAACACTCGTTGCCAATCAAAAATTACAACATTTTGCTCAAAACCCCTTTGATTTCCTACCAAGTCCTCTCCGTATCCTCCCTTTCGGACCCTTCCTCCGACCAACCATTCACCAAAATCTGTCTCCTTTCACTCCAGTCACGTGGGCTGCACGTGGTAACGAAGAATGTTGAGAAAAGAGATTATGAGAGCGACGTTTCGTTTGCTAAGATTTCCCGACTAGTCAAATTTAATTCCTCGGTCAATTGTATGATCTCATCAACAGCTTCCAAGTAATCCTCACTTATTGAAGACAAATTTACCCCATTGAAAATGATCTTCTCAGCGGCCCCAAATCGCAGGTCGTCGGAAGGCGTGCCCTTGTCGGAGACAAAGGCGGAGAGAATGGAGAGGAGGTTATCGAAAGCAGAGAGAATCAGTAACATATCATCCGCGTCTGGAACTATTGTTCAGGATCTGAACGATCCTTTGTGCAGTGGCTAAAACCTTAATTTATTTGGAACTTATTTGTGTTTCTTTAAAAAATTAGGAATATGATTATAATTTGTTCTTTATTTTTTTCTCTCTCTTTCTTTTTTAATTTAGATAGGAGTGTATATTTGTCATTTTTAACTTGATGAAAATGACGTTTTTCAAACGTAGAAATACGAGTGAAAATGCGAAAATTTAAAACGTAAGAATGATTCGCACAATGTAAGGACATTTTGGCTAATAAATCGTTTGCATAACAGCATATGTTACTATATAAAGGAACCCCTAAATTCAATCAGATGTAATTTGGTTTAGACAAACCCTTTCTGTTTTTACAATGTTGTATCATCATTCATTAGCCAATTAATCAAGCAAAACCGCTTGCATCAATGAAGTGATGAGCACCAACTACAGGAAAAAAGAAAAACACTCTTACCTGGTAAAGATCAGCATACGATATTTTGGGGTGTTTAGCTTTTACTTCTTCTGTTATCAAAACAGAATTCAACCAGTAGAAAATCGTAAGTAACCACAAATTTTTGGAATTAAGATTCATTGTAAACAAGTTATAGGCCTCTAGCAGGGTTCAGAAGAAGAAACTTGCGCGTTGGAATAGAAATGTTAAATGCCATTAATCACCATACACAGGGGTAGGTGGTAGGGGAAGGAATTAAAACACTTCCCGAGTTATACTAAAGTTAGACGCTCCAAAGTTTAGATGTTGAGAAGACTGTAAGTCCCTCTAATATGATTTTAGAATACAAATTCTTTTTGTACATATTCAATCAACATCCAAGTAAATTTGGAATCTGAATACAGTTTTTGTGAATTGTTTAACAAGTACAGAGACTTTTCACATGGTCATCACTTTCTTAACCAATACAATGCTACATTTGATCTCAAGATACTCTCTGATTTGATTCAATGTATTGATTCCTTCAAAAGAATACGGAATCGCGTTAAGATGATTCAACTTAAACGATTTATCATTCATAAACTCACAAATTGGTATTTTCAAACTGTACAATTATATGTTAGGTGCCTAACTAACTGAACCAGTTCACTATCAACATCTCATTAATGCAAAATCATAATTTGATGTTCTACTCAAAGGATCATGTCTCCCACCATGACACCACCCACAGAAGTAGATTGTGAACTTGTACACAAAGCAGAAGCATTGAGAATGCTAATAGAAGGACCGAGTTTCCCCACTAATCATGTCCTATTCTCAAGAGGCTAACGCACTAAAATATGAATGCAGAAACATGTTAACTCACCACAAAGATCAATCGCAATTTTCACGCCCCTATTTGCTGCCTGCTTGTACTCGTTCTCGTTCCTAATCGAGCCATTAGGACCTCCTGTCTTCGTTTTAGCATCATAAGTTCCCGCATCATGCCACCTGCAGAAGCCTCTTTTGTGAATAATTGAATTCTTCAAACTTGAACAATTATGTATTTGAATGTATATCAGCCAGCAAACACTTGGGTGCAGTTCAAAATTACTTTGAAATCACCCCAAGTTTAGTACTAACATCCTATTCCCAAGTACAAACAATGATTCGTAGACATTCACAGGCATTTATTTCCAGGTAATATCACATTTTACAGGATGTTAGGGGAATGCTCCTTAGTTTTCTACATAAGTATTGGCTTATTCCTGATTACGGGTATATACAATTCCTTTTGGTTCATTGTTGCAAACACGGTAGAATTCACAACTAAAATACGGCTTGTAACATGCTAATAAAGTCACATGGCAGTCCTTAAAAGAAAAATGCATATGAAATGAAATTTGAGAAGGGGTAGGGTTTTTACGCTAAGCGAAGCATGATGGGGGCACAGCTCTTGTTGGAAATGAGCGCTCTAAGGTCTCTGCGAGCCCTCTCTATCTCCTGTAGATACTCTCCATCCACCATTGCCATACCTCTCTGTTTCTCTTTTTCTTTTTCTTTCTAATTGACGAATGAATGTGTTTCAGATTGTGCATTATATTTGTAGGATTGAAAGAGAATTGGAGTGCTGTGTGGGATTGGAAAAGCATCGAATCTCTGAGGAAAGCAAACACAAGAAAAGAATATTTCGTTGCTACAAAATGAGAATTATACTCAAAATTGAGTCTTCCATTTGTCAAAATAAAAAATAATTCCAGTCCACACCACAATTTGTATTTCTTGTACTACCTTTTGATTGCATTTAAGATTCTTATTCTTTGCTCCCTAACAATTCTTCGTGTCATTCTTATCCTCAACTTTTTCATTAGTTAATACATTTTGTTTCCGTTTGGCCCCCATTAAATTTATAATACATTTTTCTCTCAATTCTTTTTAACCACATATTATTAAAAAAAAAAAAAAAAAACACTGTTCTTAAAATTATAATATCAAATAATCGGGGCCAAACAAGGGTTGATGATAGTTTTACATTCAAAAGTATATTGAAATAACGTAAAATGACTTATTTTTCATCATTTTTAAAAAATTAATAATAATAAAAAGTACAATAATATTTTTTTTCATTATTTCAAACATATGAAAACAAATTATTTTGATAAAAATCATCACCAAGTAAAAGGCGTACTAATTAATGAAAGGTTGAATTTAAGAATTCAACAGAAAAATGTTAAAAAAATAATTACTACAATGATCAAAAATTGAGAAGCTTATCTACAATTAAAATATGGGTATCAAATAAAAATTGTGGTAACAATACAATCGACTGCATTAGATTGGAACAAGAAAGAACAAATTACGTAATCACTCTTAAGATTTATGACAAAAATCATAGGCAGAATCAAGATCGGACTAAAAATAAATAAAAAATTAATCAAAACTAATATATATTTTTTAATTATGCTTTTGTACGTTCATTGATGACATCTTTGTTAACATTGTGCTATCAAAATTTGTACTATTGATTATTTTAAGTGTTGTTAAAATCAAAGGTAAAATTATTGGCTACCTCACATAATTTCAACCAAACCGTAGTTGTAACAAAATTATATTTTTTTTTCACGTACAAAATAAAATTGAAAGAAAAAAAAAAAACTAAATGGGTTGGCAGCCCTATATCCGCCCCTGGTCAATAATAATCGTGACCTCCCCTCCCCTTCCAAAATTTTCTGAAACTTCCCTTCTTAGCCTAAGTTCCCTATTTTGTCTCTCCTTATGCTCTTTATTAGAGGTGTCAATCCTGGTGGTCTGGGTCGAGTTGGCCCGCCAATATATGAGTCCGGTAATGGTCCGCTTGAAAAAGAAAAAAAAAAACAAAAAAGTCTGCTCGCTCCGGGTTCCGGGTCGACCCACAATTTTGGACTATAATCCAGGCCCGCCGCTGACCAATCCGGGTCGAGCCCATGCCGGTCACGAGTCGCGATTTATTCCGATTTGGCCCGTATGATTGTATAAAAATATAAATTTTTTCATATTTATAGCAAAAAAAAATTTTTTTTTTTTGTTAAATGTAAACTAAGAATTGAACAAAGGGAAAAAATCATATTTAAGGTGTTTGGTTTACACCAATTCAAAAATCAGGTTTTAGTTAATTAATTAAATATATTTATTAATTAAATATAATAATATCACTGTTATGTAATTAGTGGTCACATATATATCATTTTAGGTCACAGGTCACATATTTTAAAATT
>CAIGRO010101071.1:0-13510 GCA_903798355.1 Fraxinus baroniana | reverse complement strand
ATATAGCACAATATAAATTGCAATGAAAGGTAAAGTGCGATAATGTAAAGATAACAAACCGATTTAATGGGGATCGATACATAATGGGTTCTACGTCCCCGTTACCAAGCTCTCCATCACGAGCAATGCAAAATGCACTATAATGGTAACTTACAAATAAGGAGTACCAATCCTTAAGTGACTTACAATCAAGGAGCACTTATCCTTAAGTGACTTACAACATGGAGCACTTATCCTTAATTGACTTACAACAAGAAGTAGATATCCTTAACAACAATCGAGTTTTCACAAGGTCTCGAAACCACCAAAGTATAAATGTTATAAATGATAATTTCACAATTGAAAGAACTCTCTTAACAAATGATATAATCAAGTCAAGTATTAAAGAGTTAAGTAAACACTTCAATAGATAGCAAGTGAAGAAAACTTTGATGAATAATTGATAATAAAATGTTTGAGTTTTGGTATCCAAGTTTTCAACCCAATAATCTCTCTTAATAATAATACAAGTTAAGTATGAAGAGAGATTTATACTTAATTCAAAGTGTTGACGAAGAAAACTTTTATAAAAAATGAAGAATAGATGAAGTTGTGACAAGTTCTTTGCAAACAAGAATTCTTGATAAAATGAATAAAAAAGGTTGAATCAATCAAGAAATTCTTTTGTAATAAATGAACTAGAATTTAGACTTACGTAATCTCAGTGATTTTCAATAAATGGGCTCTTAGAAATCTCTTGTAAGTTGGTGAATATTGAATGCAAAAGGGATGAATTAGTCACTTTCGGTTGAGCTAATTCGGTCGACTGAAGTGTAATATAGCCGTTGTAAAATTCAAATCGTTAGAGTTTTGACTGACACTTCGGTCTATCAAACCGGTTAACCGGTATTACTTTCGGTCAACCGAAAGTTTACAAATTTTGGAGTAATTAAATTTTATATCAAGATATTATTTTTCCAAAATTGCTTTTATTTCTAAAACATTTTTTTTTCAAGTGATGAGTTATGTAATATGGTTTGAGCTTTATGTTGTTTGCTAAGAATTGATGAGTATACCTTTACATGTAAACGAGGCTTTGATAAACATTTTTAAATACTAGTCTTCAAGGTTCTTGCTCTTCGAGTCTCTTTTTATTTGCATGCTCTTCAACTTACGACGATTTGTGCCTTTGAGTGATTTATAAAAAACTCTATAAAACTAGATATGTCAGTACCATAAGAGAATTGTTTGTTATAAACAAAACAAGTGGAACTAATCATAGGTCAACATCCAGTACAAACTACTAGAGGATCCAATTAATAATACTAGGTGTGTTTGAGCCACATTATTTTGGAAGAATCCGCATTGTAGGCAAATAATTGGACCTATGACTAGAAGCTTCGACGCTACTTGTTCTAGGAAGACATTCTATGACATTAATTTCCTAAATATTATCAGGTAAAAAGTAATCACCAAAATACAACAGACGCTCAAAGAAAGAAGAAAATATACAAGAACGAAGAAAAAACGTGTACAACACATATCTAGAAGAAAATTTGAAAGATTTTAGGAGGAATAGTTACAAGAGGGATCAATAAAGAAATCGTAATGTCTACTATACAACGTTGGAGGAGAGTCATAAGCAAAGGTGAAATTACGAGGTTTGACCCAAACTACACCTAGAGGGGGTGAATAGGTAATTATGCGAAATAAAAAATTAATAATTAAATATCAACAAGTCACTTTTAATTATTTCTAGTTGATTAATCAAACAATCTATTTTTTCTATGTTGAAATACCACAGTTATATGAAAGCAATAAATAAACATCAGGATCACAGAAAAACCCCAACTGGGTAAAAGTCCAGTCACTTTGCTAGTCAACAATCCATTATAAATGAATTAGAACTTACAATCCGCCAGACATGACTACGACTAGTACTTTCTGACCTACTGATTGCAATTCCCACAACCCTCTTGGATTGAAAGGTATGGATGATTTAGATGGAGAGGATATAAAGCAATCAATGTTTTCTCAATGTTCAGCTTTAAGAAAAGACGTTTAGAGGCTATATGGTATTTACATTGTAAGTTTAGAAATGAATGAGCTGGATAAAAAGCTTTAAAAATGCGAATTATAATTCTCTGGATAACCATGTCGCTCGAGCGAAGGTTGAGCGACACGCGAGTGAAGGCAAATGGGCTAGCGCTATTGTTTCTGTTTCTGCCGCTCGAGTCAAGTCATAGCGACAGTCTAGCGAAATTGCGACGCCATTTTTTCCTTCTTTCCATTCTCAAACCCTAGATCTAATACAATTCAGTTTATAATATTTGTAATTCATTCCTTGACTTTTACAGCACATTAAATCTAGTCCTTTTTGTTCACAGATTTTCCAATTACGTTGAAAACCTAACAAAAGGGAAGGAAAATACGAATATGAGAATTGTAACGGGTAAGAAATTGTACCAATACAAGAAATAGCATATTTATAACTTCTGCAAATAGACCTTAGCCATTGGACCTTGACAAGATTGATTCTAGCCGTCTAGACACAAACCAATCATAACCATTGAATACGAAACATGCCCAAAATATTTCAAATGGATGAGATAAGGAATATGTGTCACGTGAATTAAATAAAATATGGTATATGCAACTTGAAACACATAACATTCTCATTTATATGCGCAATGACGAGTGCAATCATGAAATATTCCGTCACCGTACCACACATTAGCTGCCATCGGCGAGTGGAATAACTTTGGGAATGGCAATGTTTAAGACACTAGTAACTCCACAAGTTCACTAAATAACATAATTCGTTAAGCTTGGACATAATTCATTAAGCTTGGACTTCTGGGACTATTAGCAATATTTGCATGTGTCGTCAAAGCAAGATGAAAATGCTCGACTTCATTTTTGCTCGGATTCATTTAAACACACCATTATCCTTATTTTGTAAACATTTTTTTTAATCCTGATTAGGTGAGAGGAGTTTGTTAATCTCAATTTGGAGGTCAACTATGCTATGGATGGAATGAATGGCCAGACTTTGTGTGGATGAAGTATTTTCATTTATGCGAGGGAAATTATTAATTATTTTGGCAGTTTTAAGACGCTAGTTTTAGGTTTTTACTTTGATCCAGGTTTTGTTTATAGTAGTCCTTCAATTACTATCAATAGTATAAATAGAGCATTCAGGTGAAAAATGGGACTAATGCAATTGTAGATGATTCGTTGAGTTCCTCTGATGAGTTATCTATTGAGAAACCAATGTAGAACCTGGCTGGTCTTAATCTGTGCGTGGAATTACAGAGATCGTTCAATGCTAATTTGGCGTAAAAAAAGATGGCTATTATTGTAAGTGAACCCAACAGTGCAAGACGGTTACATCTCATGTAGGTAAGAAACAAAGGCCTATAACTAGGCTTTCACAAAATCTCATCAATGAAGGTTTTATACAAGAATTTTAGATGTATTAGAAACCTTGAGTCTCAACGTACTCTGTACACTTTGTGTATGACACATGGTTGATATATTCTTTGTTTTTCAGAACCCAAAGTCAAATTGAGCAATATTCCTGATGCTGCCATTCTATTGATTTTTGACTGATTGCTATTAATTCGAGGGATAACTTGATCCCTTATATTTGGGAGTTTGTTACGGATTCTTTTCATGAGGTGTACATGAACAATTTATTGTGATTGAGTTCTCATTTCTTCGTAGGCAACATTTTTTTTTGGTTTTGTACATGCCAATGTCTATTATAGGAGGCGTAGGCAGCTCTGAAGAGCTCACTTGCAGTTTGCTACTGGTCAACCACAATGTGTTGTGGGTGATTTCGAAGTGTTAAGGGTCCATGAAAAATCAGTTTCCTACGTGTTCAGACTAGCTATGCAGGATTTTCAGGAATTTAGCAGTTTGGGTAAATTAACAAATGATGGGTTTTGTATGATTGGTCAAATGGCAGAATAAGGGGGCATGTTTAATGTTGACTCGACAGGGCACTGGTTTCTGACATATATGTGACAATCACTACAACATATCAATTCATGTATAGCTTGCAAAGAGTGCTATGTATCATGTTCTATTGATTTTCGGAATGATATTATAGGTGATATTATTAAAAGTCGTACCTCTATTATAACTTTTTCGAATGCTATTATAATGAGATATAAAAAAATTATAACAGCATTATGTTGTCGTCATGATTTTAGTATGTATATCATTCTTTTCGTGTAATCTTTCCTAGTTTGAAAGCTACTTTTTTCTGTTATAATTTTGGGTTTAATAACATTTTTCAATCATCATGGTTACTTCTACAACATCATTCTTTTTCCATCACAATTTGTTAATATTTTATAACATTTAATGAATATAATATGTCAATTTCAATAGCATTTTTTGATTGTAATGTATACATATTAAATTATATTCCTAATTCGTAAATTGTCAAATGTAAATATTGAATAGCATTATTTTTGAACTAAAAATATGAACAATAATAACCAGGTCAATGATAAATTCAAAACATACATCAACATTATCTAGAGAAATCAAACTACATTCCTTCACATCAAGTTATTATAGAAATATATGCTCGAAAATGCAGTAAATAAAATAAAATTAGAATAATCTCATTCTAGCTCTTCAAAAGAAAATTTATTGAACTCTTGCAATTTGTTTGGAGAAGACATCTATCAAATCAATGATACATTTAAATTGAAAATGAATAAAGTGATACAAATTAATAGATTAGTAAAAATGATGTGAAGTAAAAAATTCAAAAACTATTTACTAAATTCCGTGAAATAAAAAATTATATCTCATATTTCACTTATAGGAACTTACATGTTTTTTCAATAATTCCGTAAAGTAAAAATGTATTATCATTTTTTTGTTAATTTACTTTTATTCATTATTATTATTATTGCTATTATTATTATTTAAAAATGAACATACAAACCTACTCTAATGAATATAGCATAACTAATGCAAAAGAATAAGAAAATAATATAAAATCGGGTTGCCTCCCAATAAGTGTTTGTTTATAGTCCTAGGTCAACTTTTAGCAACAATGTTAACGTAGAACTTTGAATATGATCATTCAAACTTTATTGCATGCCAATTATTCAATTTCCTCCTCATTCTCTATATGCAATTCTTCTTTAGTTGTTATTTTCTTAAGTTGAATAATCGACCTATTATGCGAATCTCAAAAAATTACACAGGAAAGATTTCATGCTAAGTCTCTCTTTCCTGCTGAGAGTTATTGGTAATATCACTATATTGGGTGATTTCGTTTGGGTTTGGAGAGAACAAAGAGGCATGTTTTGGTTAAGGAAGGGAGAGGCGTGTTTGGGAGTACACGATTTCATGAGGTGTTGTCCAAGTTGGCATCTCAATTAAATCGTGGACAGGATTAATTGCCACGTATGATTTCTGTTATTCACTTAAGAGAAAAGTGAAACGAAATACATCCAGTGAGTGATAGAGTGCAAAAGCATAAAGTTAAATGGCCACTGGGATGCAATGTGAAGTTCGATGAGTAAGCCCTAGCAATCACTACAACAAACGTGACTTTTTATGGATATATGTTTAAGAAAAGGTAGCGATGAGAAAATTAAAGGGGAATTTGAATTTTTCATTGTAAACTGATAGGGAAATCCAAATCATAATAAAAATTAGTCAATTAAAACTTGCTTTTAATTTTAGAAATAATTATATAATAATAAATTATTTTCATTCATTTGAAAAAACGAATTATATCACTTTCATTTATAATCACTCTTGAACACACGTTATGCGCTGTCACCCCACTAACCCTTCTTGAGGTGTTGTGTGTATAGCCTCAATCATAGCTAAATGCTAATGTGCTAGATATTGGATGCTATTGTTAATTCATAATTTTTTGAAAAATGTTATGGGTAGAGTGAAAACAAACCGAAATTGATGATCGGTTTCAAGTTCGATTTCAGTAATTATGTGGATTCAAGTGGTTCCATTTATGAAATAATCAAAGTGTAATGTGTGGTTCTAGTATTGAAATATCCGGACTAAACTACCCTACTCTTGGGTCTATCCAAAATATTTGGCAATAATAACTTGGGTTTTGATACCCAATAGATCTCGGGCAATGATATTAAGCAGTTGTATTATATTTCCTAGGCCTCGGCCGAGAAGTGAAATAGTTATTAACACAATCAATTTATAAGCTCTACCCAAAAACAACTCGAGCCATTGGATGAAACTTAATTAGTTAATGCTGATCATGGATGGTCATTTGAATGTGCTAACCCAATTATCTTTGTGTTGGCCTATTTGTTGGATAATATTGGCCCAAGTCATGGTAACCTAAACTAACCTATATATACTACCATTGCAAACATATGTGTGCTTTGTGAATTTTTTAGAGAAAACTGTTTCTGCTTCCTATCTTCTTCTTCCTACCTTTTGTTTCTATTGCTTTCTCTTTGCCTTTGCGGCTTTGCAAACACTACCATACTTGTGTTCCTTGCAGGTATATTAGAAGTGGCAACCAAAGTGATAGGAGTAGTTGTGGGTTGGAGTCAATTGTTTGATTGTGGTCCACCAATTGAATGTCCATTCCTCTACAATAACATTGAATCCGTTACCAAGTAAACAAAATAGTTAAATCGGACATTTGACTAAACATATATTCATGCTCGCGGTCTGAATAAAATATTTAATTGAATTAATGATTTTTGGCCCCGTTTGAGCCGCATTATTCAAAAATTCATTTTTTTTTTCAAACTCATTTTCATCCACACATTCTCTCAATAAAATAATTTGCACGTAAGATCAAAATTTTTTCTACATTTTAACCACGAAGTCTCCTAAAAATAAAATAAAATAATCACTATTACAAAACTCTTTTTTTTTTTTTGAAAATGGGGCTAAAACAAGGGTTTAGTTATGCACAGGTAGATTTCTGCAATAAAGAATAACGGAGCAACCACAGACTAGAAGAAATAATTGTTAAATAATAGAAGTGGCACCGGTAGGGTGCTAGCAGTAGACCCTCAAAAGGTTAAGTCGGTGGCATTCAACGAAAGTATGTAGAGCATGACTAAGAGAAAGTGAATTCAGATATAGTGTTTGAGCATACCATGAACTCTAAATGATTGTGGATTTCATAGAAGAATGTTTGTAGTCAGCTTAAGATTATGGTAGCAAGGTTCCTACAATATTTGCTTGTGGCTGGAGAATGAAGTCTATTAAGCAAATGTATTCATATTTACCATCATTTTTTTCGTTGGATTTTTTGTAATTACCTACGGAATCACCTGTTGGAAAATCCATGGAAAAATTATTAAATTTTTTTTTATCAACGAATCACCTAAGGAATTTTATTGATTGAATCATTTCGTGGGTAAATCCACTAATTAATTAATTAATTTTCTCATTTAAATTACGTTGGTAAAAACGACATAAATCTACCCTAGCTGAATAATAATTATTTTGATAGTAAATGTTGCGGCGCCATATCCCATGCCAAAAATAAGATATTCACTGACTCCTTTTATCTTGTTGGCAAATATGTCTTGTCTAGGCCAACGAACAATTAGTTTCGCCCGGAAAAGTTGTATTCAGTGTATAATTTTTTGTGAATTGGGAAAAACTAGTCGGCAAAGATGATTTTCATCAACAATTTTTTTATTGGGTCAGGGAAAGTGGTCCGCAAAGATTTGGCTGACTAAATATTTTTATTAGTCGGTAAAAGATCATTTTCACCGATTATCTTTTGTTGGTCATGAAAATCTGGTTGGGAAAAGCCATAGTTTCTTGTGGTGACTTCTGATCCTATGAAGTGATTCAGATATGCAAATGCGAAGATGACTATGGAGAAGAAAAGCACCATATTATCCACTCTAGAGATCGATAGAGCGAGTTTCAGGTTGAACGATGAAGCGTTAATTGGGAATCCAATTGAAACCCAACTGGACATTGTTTTGTTAAGGGGAGGTGCATTTATTGTATACAGCATCAGATTCTGTAAATCATTAATTATTCAGTGTTCAGACCCTATAAATTAATTCTCTTACGCACAAACACCTGGTTGAACCCTAATACATTTTCTTCAGTTTACTTTTTGGGGAGGTGATTCCCATTGAGGGAGGAAGGGAGCAAGGAGAAGCCTTCACCCTTGAGAGAATTTTCAGTGAAGTAAGCCTGAATTTCCCTTTATTTACATAATCATGCATGAGATAATCTTGTTTTAACCTTCATTACTTTTTCCTTGTTGTGAACCAGTCATTTTAAGGTCAATTGCTCTTTACCAATTCCCTGTTCTCATACCTAATTGATTTTGTTTCGCTGTTGATTTTACCCATTTTATTCTTCTTTCAATTTTTTTCTGCAATCTGCCTTCAATTTCTGTGATTTTCTCAAGTAGGCTGATATAAAGAAATGTGAAATTCAAGTAGCAATGTTGCATGTTTATTTTTCAAAATAAAATGACGTTAGATTTTTGCTATGAATTTTTAACATCTATATTTGGAATCTTGTCTGTTTTAAAGAAAAATAATTGTTGTCTTTGAACCACCCGTGTACTTGTGTGGAGGTGAGATTTAATTCCAAATCTTTTTCCTAATACTACAATAAACCACCTCTTCTAAAATCCTGTGTTCTTAGAGAAACTGGCTTTTATTGATTTGGATTTATTCCTAGACAAAAAATAAAAAATAGAAAATATTTATAAGGAAATCTTCTTCTTATCTATGATTTGGACAAAAGAAGAGTTATTTTTTTATTTTTTATTTTTTTAACCTCCTTCCCTCTCCATGTAGACGTAGTACACAAAGAAGTTTTTGACAATCCCTTCTTTGTAGGGAGATAAATCCTAATAAACTTTCATTAAAAACTTACTTACCTTGGTGGGTAATGTGTGGTCTAAAGCAATTAAAACGAGTATCATAACTACTTAGATATTCATTAATTGAAATAATGGGGTAGACAATCATAAATATAAATAACTACACGATAACAAAATAGCCATAAATGTTGTGCACAACATCACACCTTTTTACTCAGTTGTAATATATAATAGAAATATCCAGAAATTTCATCATGAATTAATAGAACTAAATAATTAAGTAAAAAGTATTGTAAAACTGAGATGTCCATAAAGGGCAAGGGAAAATTTACCCGGAGTTTGAGGAGAGGGTCTAAGATAATTGGGTGGGACTACTGATGTACGGGGAACAACCATGGATGACGGAGCATCTGGAAGTGATGAAGTTGATATTTTCCCTTTTCTCTTATCTCTTTTCCTCTCATTCTCACTCCATTCCCTTAGTGTTGTGCTTTTTAACATAAGATTTTCTTAGCAATGTCAACAGCTTGAAAACCACTGAGGGGAAATTGCTTTAAACTTGAAAGTTTTATGACCTACGAGCTAAACGGCGAAGGTTGAAAATTCACTTATTGTACAGATATAATCAAAAGTTCCAATAACATTGCTCGCGTAACTGGAGACAACCATAATTTATAAAAAGGTAGTAAACAATCATGGATTGAAAAAACTGCATGACATGAAACTAATGTATTTGATACTTATTAAAACTTGACACTTCAAAGGCTCAATTAAAACCAGTAAGACTAGAGATGAGTAAATTAAGAAATATAAAGAAGGGTTCTTTTACTAAAAATTGGTAGGAACTAGGTCTAGAATTCATAAATTTCAACACGATAAATCATACCTATATAGACTACAAACAAAGAATTTAAATAATTTATGTCCATAATTTTAGTACTATGAATTGAAGTTCTTAGACTTATAGATAATTCACTCATGTCAACCAAATAAACCGACTCCTACTATCTTAAAAATAGCAGCTTCGCTTCATCAAAAGAGAAGGAAATTTAATGTGCGAATAGGACATAGAAAAGAATCTCCAGCCCCTGCAAGGTTAGGCCATATGTAATGAAGATTTCTTATCTTTCTCTCCTTGTTCCTTCTCCGTGTAAAAGCATGAATGAGGAAGGTTCTAACAATCTCTTTTTTGTAGGTAGAGAAATCCTAATATACTTGCACTGCACATTTAAGATATGCATTGAGTAGCATACATTGATGGGTGGGACACCGAAAAAGATACGAATAGAGAAAGGAGTATAATTAGATATATTATGAAGTCAAATTTGTAAATAAATACAATGTAAAAAGGGAAACTACCTGAAGATTGAGGATATGGGTTCAGACAGTTGGGCGGGAAAAGGGAATGTATTTATGTTGGGGAAAGCAACCGTGGATGGGTATGTGGGAGCTATTGGGGTGGGATGAATTTGTAGTATTATAACAATGGATAGGCTACAAAGATTTGAAATTCAGTTTGGCATAGTATCGGGCCACATGTCCGCTGTCACTAGAATTGCCCCAGAGATCTCATCTCATTATGAGAGTAAAAAGGCACTCTTTTTTGATAAATGTAGACAATTCCCAGAAGATAGATCAGTGCATCCCAACAAGGTTGAACCAACAAGTAACCCCATGAAGCAGTCCATAACTCTATTAATTGAAAATAAATAAAACATGCATTTATTTATTTGAATGTACTCTTTAATCCTAATATACTTGCACTGCACACTTAAGATATGCATTGAGTAGCATACATTGATGGGTGGGACACCGAAAAAGATACGAATTGAGAAAGGAGTATAATTAGATATATTATGAAGTCAAATTTGTAAATAAATACAATGTAAAAAGAGAAACTACCTGAAGATTGATGATATGGGTTCAGACAGTTGGGCAGGAAAAGGGAATGTATTTATGTTGCGGAAAGCAACCGTGGATGGGTATGAGGGAGCTATTGGGGAGGGATGAATTCGTAGTATTATAACAATGGATAGGCTACAAAGATTTGAAATTCAGTTTGGCATAGTACCGTGCCTCATGTCCGCTGTCACTAGAATTGCCCCAGAGATCTCATCTCATTATGAGAGTAAAAAGGCACTCTTTTTGGATAAATGTAGACAATTCCCAGAAGACAGATTAGTGCATCCCAACAAGGTTGAACCAACAAGTAACCCCATGAAGCAGTCCAGAACTCTATTAATTGAAAATAAATAAAACATGCACTTATTTATTTGAATGTACTCTTCAAAGAAAAAGAAAAAAAGAAATTGTTTAGGATAACATGTCCGTGAACAATTCATTTATTTATTTGAATGTACTCTTCAAAGAAAAATAGATATTGTTTAGGAAAACATGTCCATTTTATTCACTTTCTTGTGCTGTGGAGTTTGTGAGCTTTTCATGGTTTTTAATTTCCTTTTCCTTATTATTTTAATGTGAAATTTCAACAGTACATTTATGAATTGTCTAGAAGTACGTGCTTATTAGACAGAAAGATTTAGATGATCATATCATTAATATTTACTCCATTAAATTTACATTTGAATTTAATAAATTCTCATAATCATCTTTTAGATGTGTGTTCTACACGCGTTGCATTTATAACTATGAATTTCAAGAATGGGTGAAATTTTTGGAAATAGTATATGTAATCAACCAGAAAACCACATCGATCAACTTCTTTCTTATTCAGTTATTTGAAAAGTTGACAAAATTAATTGTACATTTTTATGCAACCAAAAATAGTTTACATTTTAAGCAAAAATCTTGTATTGAAGAGTGTTACTGTAATTTACAAGTTAATTTTGTCCTTTTGTTAATTGAATCTGCCATCCTTGTAAAAATAAGAAAACCGTCGTGGAAAAATCTTTTATCACGTCAAGTTCAAAAGTATCTTAGTATCCTAGTTGGAAAAAAAAAAACATTACTAATTCATTTTGTTATTGAAGAAAAAACATTACAAACGAAAAGGAGGGAGACATTCACAATACCTCCCAAATTAATTACAAGATTAGACGGAAATGTAGGTGAGGGAATAAAGGATAAGGAAAGGAAGGGTATTATTCATAATTCAAGAAATGCAAATCCTATCTTCATGCATGCAACTGATATAGTACAAGTATTGATATAAACTTATACGAACAATCAATCAGCTAGCATTTTGATCTTTATTGTCCCCCAGCTGCGTTTCCACCTATTTTAATCAAGTTCATAATCCTCAATGCTACGTTTCAACCTAGTAGTCAATTTGAAATATCATTTTCGGTTTTGAATTCATTTCCTTTTCTCAATCATACCTATTTCAACATTTAAGAAAAAATTTGAAATTAAGTAATTGACATTCAACACATCACTTTTTCTAACTCTCATATGTCTCACTTTTCTTTTTGGTCAAGTATGAATGTGTCTTTCCACACTGTTGTGAATGAAATGCATTTCAATGCTTTTTTTTTTTGTCTTATTTGTCTTCTATGAGTTTATTTTTCCTTAGTAATGAAACAATTTCATGTGATTATCTCAAAAATTGCGCAGGAGATTTCATTGTGTATATTTGGCTTTCATTCGTTATGTTCTCAAGTCAAATATTCATTACTGGAGTTCTCTATAATCTGGAAGTTTTTCTCGGATATATAGGTTCACTTTCAGAATCATAATTCTGTTCGCAAACATTGTTATCCTATTATGCCCCTTTATTTTCCATTTATACGTGCACGTATATTATGGTATATATACAATAATATACACATGCATGAGCACATGCTCGTGCACCTGATGTCTTCACTAGGTTTTTTGCATAATTTTAAAACTTTTTTTATTACATTTTCTATGTTTTTTTCTGGTTTTTTTTATTTTTAATATTATTATTATTATTATTATTATTATTATTTGGGAAAATGTAGGATTGTGAAGTGGAGATGGGAATGCAAAGCCCAATATAACCTTTAATTTAGTTTTTTCCTCGCATGAATATTCCATTTTGTGCATAAATCTTGCAGAGAAGCCTTTGTACCATTTTAGGGACTTAGTGTTCAAATATTTAGTCTTCTGAGAAATCAAAATCAAACTTGATGGAAGGCCAAAACAGTAACAACACAAACGACCAGGAAACTCAGCATGCAAGCGAGGGTGCAGCCTCGAGAGATTTGATAGAAACGAGAGTGGGGGCTGGCATATATTGTCACACAAATAGGGTTAGTTCTGAAGTCTATAGTCCGCCATTTTCCCCTGAGGTTAGTCTGTTCTCTCATGTATTTTCTTAAAACTGATATGTGCATATAGTTGTACAAAATTTTGCTGATGGATCTCACAGAACCAAAACATCTGCTTATTTGGCAGTTAATCTCTTTTTATTGGCTTACTTCTAAAACTTTGATAGGGAGATAGGATCGCAAATTAAACTTGTTCAATCATGTCTTGCACTGCTAATAAAAGTGCAGGGGCGGACGCAGACCAAAAAAATTAGGGGGGGCACAATCGAACTTGCGAAATTGAGAGAAATTTCACTCTCGAAAAATTACGTCCAAAAAAAATCATACCCCATGTAATTTTGCATCCAATATTTACATGAGATAATCGAATGTAAAATTTTGAGAGTTTTTTATGTCATATGAATAAAGTTCCCTAATAAAATGATGAAAATTATATTGAGAAATT
>CAIGRO010101063.1:522-14356 GCA_903798355.1 Fraxinus baroniana | reverse complement strand
ATGGTCAATGTAAATTACAAAATGACATTTATATTCTAAATATTGAGTATTCTATAATAAGTATAGATACTGAAAGGCATAAAATGATAATCTGAATAACACCTATATCTGGCATTGCAGATTTGGTCATATAAGTGAGAATGCAATTCCAAAATTACATGGAGATATATATTTGGGTTAAATGATTTTGAATCATTTTAAAAATGCGAATCATGCCTGTTAGGCATAATGACCAAATCTCCTTTTACTTGAACAGGCAAAAGAGCTGCATAATTATTGGGTCTACTACATAGTGATGTATGTGGACCTATATCAATTAATGTTAGATGAAATATCTCTTATCTCATCACATTTAATGACGACTATTTAAGCAATGGCCATGTGTATTTGATGAAATTCAAGCTTGAAACTTTGAAATGTTTAAATGGATTCAAGCTAGAAATAGAGAAACAAATATGTAAATGTATTCTCACACTACGATCTGATCGATATAGAAAATATCTAAAAGGGAGAATTTTAGATTATCTAAAAGAGAATGAGATTATCTCGCAGTAGATTCCTCTACATACATTGCAACATAATGGTATATTTGAAATGAGGAATCATACACTATTAGGGGCGTGTTCGGTAGAGATTAAAATCGAATTAAAATTGAAAAATTAGCCGTTATTGTTGACTTTTATTAGACGAGTGAGACCCAATAATGGCATATTTTCAATTGTAATTGAATTTTAAGCTTGACCAAACATGCTCTAGATATAGTGCAATTAACAACAAGCCATGCAAACCTTTCGAAATCATTTTGGGGTCATGCGCTGATTGCCACATGCTATGCACTAAATTGTCCCATCTAAGTCGATTGACAAAACTCCATACGAGTAATAGAAAGGCAGAAGGCCCAAGTTATCGCATATGAAAGTTTAGGGCTGTGACATTTGTGTAAAGCGCACTGAACCAGATAAGTTTGAGACTAAGTCCGATAAATGTATATTTGTGGGATATCTAAAAGAGACAATTGGATATCAATTCTATAATCCTATTGAGAAGAAGGTGTTCATCTCAAGATATGTCAAATTCCTAGAGAATGAGTTCATTTTAGGAGAGAACGATGGGAGTAAAATATAACTTGAAGGAGTTCAAGAGTCCAAAGATATAGTCGACCAAGTAGATGAACTTGAGTTTGATCCCACACCTATTGAGGAACATACTCTTGATCAAGAAGTAGAGACTTTTGAAGACACGTCAGCTTTGTGTAAATTTTGTAGGATCATTTGACCTTCTAGAAGGTACAAATCCATGATTACTAATAAGACATTATTAATCGAGGATGATGAACCAACTAATTATACAGAAGCAAAGTCAAGTGTTGACTCAAAGAGATGACAGGAGACCATGAAATTCAAAATGAATTCAATGTATGAAAATANTCCATGTAAATTTTGTAGGATCATTTGACCTTCTAGAAGGTACAAATCCATGATTACTAATAAGACATTATTAATCGAGGATGATGAACCAACTAATTATACAGAAGCAAAGTCAAGTGTTGACTCAAAGAGATGACAGGAGACCATGAAATTCAAAATGAATTCAATGTATGAAAATAAGGTTTGGCCCTTGGTCAACCCTCCCAATGGGATAAAATACATAGGTTTTAATGGGTTTACAAGAAAAAGGTCAACGTAGATGGAAACATCCATACATACAAATCAAGGCTAGTAGCAAAAGGTTATAAACAAAAACAAAGTGTTGACTTTGATGAAACTTTTTTTCCTGTAGCCATGCTGAAGTCTATTCGAATTTTTCTTGTAATAGCTACGTACCATAACTATGAGTTATGACAAATGGATGTCAAAACTACATTCCTTAACATGAACTTACAAGAGGAAGTGTACATGACACAACCTGAAAGTTTTGAATTCAAAGAAGCCAACAAGTTTTGTAAGCTTGATCAATCCACATATGGATTTAAACAAGCCCCTTGGAGCTAAAATCATCGATTTGATGTGAAAGTCGAATGTTAGATTTTATCAAAAAATGAAGATGAACTGTGTGTTTACAAGAAGATGGTGAGAGTATTGCCGCATTCCTAATATTATATTATGAGATATATTATAGGAAATGACGCCCTTGTATTTCAATTGTTGACATTATGATTGTCAAATAAATTTTCGTGATAGATATGGGAGAAACAACTTGGTCAATGGAGATAAATCTAGAAGATTGCTTAAATCATCTCAATATATATAAATAAAATCTTAAGATTTTATATTTAGAAAATGAACCGAGAGTTCTTGGATACACTGATACTAACTTCTAGTCAGACTAAAATGATGACATATCTCAATCAGATTATTGGTTTACTCTTAAGCGTGTGTTGGAAAGATTCCAAATAGGAGATAATCATTGACTCAATAGCAGAAGCTTTATACATTATTGCTTTAAAAAGTAATAGAAGTTGTGGTCTGAATCAGGAAGTTCATCAATAAACTTGGAGTAGTTCCTAATATTGTTGATCACATGTTTCTGCATTGTGATAACAATGGAGCCATCGTGAAAGCGAATGAACTAATATTTCATCAATGATCCAAACATGTGTTAAGGTGCTATTATCTAATCAAAGAGATAATACAAAGAAATGACGTAAAGAAATAACGAATTCCTACAAGTTACTAAATTGCAGATCCACTGACAAAGAGTTATCGTGGCATAAACATGATCATCATGTAAACTCTTATGGTATAAGATACATAAGTGATTGTATCTAGTGCAAGTGGGAGTTTGTAAGTGTTATGTCCTAATTCCAATCAATTTTGGACATAAACACTTTTAATATATAATTGATATATATTTATGGTAAGATCTATTATTTAATTGAATTAATGTTCTAACAAAATGAAATAATAGAATCCATAGATTCAAGTTTTGGTAATTTGTTAATGACAAGGAGTTATGATTATGAGATACAAATTACATATGAGCGATCTTAAATCGTCTGCGGTTGTATGTAATAACGAGATATAGATATCATTAATATGGATAGACCATTATGTGTGATATTTCTTACTTGTGATGTTAGTAGCTGATCTCAAAAGATAAAGTGTAGTTACACTTAAATGAACACGTTGATGTTTTGCTATAAAACAAAACATTGGAGACACGCTGGGAAATTCCACATGGATAGCTATCTGAGTGTCAATGGTTATCAAATCATTTATTATTATCAAATCATTTTAGATTTGAAAAACTTTTGATCAAATTAACTTTTAAAATCATTCTACACATCAATGTTTTTCTTCCCTAACACTTGAGCTTCATTCGTTCATTGCTAATCATTAAAGTGTTAGTCTATTTCTCTCTTGGTACTTAATTGTGATCATATCATTTATTAAGAGAGAAGTTTCAATTTGTAACATCAATTTTCTTAGGTCATGTAGAGATCCTGTAATGCTCAACATTGTAAAAGGATCGGTGATCCTTGTTTGTAAGTCACCGAAAACTTTGTAAAGGGTTGGATTACACCACAAGTCAATCAACATAGTAAAATTGTCGTTGCTCATGCCAAAGAGCTTGGTAACAGAAGACGTAGATCATTGCGTTGGTTGAACGTCCATAATTATACTATTTGCATTCTCTATCCATCTTTACTTATTACTTTCATATTCATGCTTATTATTTAAATTAATATATCTAGTTATTAAGTACTTGATTATAGATTAATTTTTTGAAAAACTTTTAAAAATCAATTCACCCCCCTCTTGGTTAGCTATTTTTGGGCTATCAATTGGTATCGGAGCAAAGTGCTCATTTTTACATTAAGACTTTACAATCTCGAGCAATGACTAAGCACAACAACCTTCAAAATCTCGGGGGGCATTCCACAAATTGACTTTCCTTCTTTGATGGCACACATTATAATTATTGAAAAGGTAGAATGAAGATTTACATTCAATCATTAGATTATAATATTTGGGAAGTCATTGAATATGGCCCTTATGTGTCCACCAAGATCATTAAAATTGATGGAAAATCCGATCAACATATTCTTAAACCTAGAGAGGAATATGATGAAGATGATAAAAAAAGATTGTCCTCAAATGCTAGAGCCAAAAACTCACTTTAATATGTCTTAGATAAAATGAGTTTAATTGTATTAGCACATGTGACTCCGCATATGATACATGACATGCTTTAGAAGTCACTCATGTTGGCACGAGTAAAGTAAAAGAAACCAAGATTAATCTCTTGGTCAAAGAATTTGAAATTTTTTTCATGAAACAAGATGTTATGATATATGACATGCTTTAGAAGATTCATGTCGGCACGAGTAAGGTAAAAGAAACTAATATTAATCTCTTGGTCCAAGAATTTGAAAATTTCTTCATAAAACAAGACGAACATATTGTTGACATGATTACTCACTTAACTACTATTGTTAATGACCTCAAGGGGTTTGATTGTAAAGTTACTAATGGAGAGCTTGTAAGTAAAATGCTTAGGTCGCTTTCGAAAAATTGGAGCTCATTAAGGATGTTGATAGAGAACACCAATGACATCGACTCTTATCCCTTGGAGGATCTCTACGGAACTTTGATGACATACGAGCTCAATAATGTTGAAACCAAGGAGAAAACGAGGAAAAGTAAGGAAGAATCAAAAGAGCCCCCTAGGCGTCAAATTGCTCTCAAATCGGTAATTGAAGAAGGAACTACGTGAACATATGAACGATGAAGAGTTTGATGATTTTATACTTCTTGTCAAAAAATGAAAAAATGGAGAGACTTTTGAAATAATCGAAATTTCAAAACAAAGAAAAAAGAGCGAAGAAAGAAGCAAAAAAAATTGTTTGTAACGATTGTGACGGTTACAAGAGAACCGATTGTCAAAACAAAAAGAGAAATTTCAAGAAAAAGACACTCAAACAAGATGAGATGAAATCGAAGACGATGATCGCGATAAAAATGAAAGTCAAGAAAAGATTGCCAACATGTGCTTCATGACAATCGATGATTAGGGAAATTCTATTGAAAAATTCTCATTTAATGATTTATTTTCTTCTTATAATGAAATTTTAGAATAATTTGAAAAACTCGCTTTTAATCATTCTATTCTTAAAAGAAACATAAATTTTTAAAAAATGAAATGGAGAAAATGATTATGATTCATTGTACAAAGAAAATTGCTCCTTGAAAGAAAAGCTTGAAGACTTGACAAATATTGTCTTTAAATTCACTTAAGGGAAGAAAATTTTGATTTAATGCTCGTTGATAAAAAAAAATGTGTTTTTGATAAATGAGGCATTGTATATAAACCATTTTTGAAACAAAAATCTCTTAAAAATTTATTTGTCAAAACCTCAAATACAATTCCCTAAAAAACTACTTGTAGCTTTTACAACAATGATGGACATATTGCCTACCATTGTATAACTAAAAAGAACCTACACTTTGAAAGTAAAAACTAGTGGATTCGAGGATCCACTAAAACTAACTACCAAGGACCCAAGCTTGTGTGGGTACCAAAAATAAAAAAATTGAATTAATTTTATAGGTACCAGAGAAGATGACGAGCAAATGGTTCTTGAATAGCAGGTACTCAAAGCACATGATCGAAGATAGAACTTTACTATCGAACTTCAAAAAGAAGAATGTAGGTCATGTCACATTTGGAGACGATGCAAAGGGAAAAATCATCGGAGTTGGAAACATTGGTAATCATATCTTCCCTTCCATTGAGAATGTACTAATGGTAGATAACCTCAAACATAATTTACTTAGTATTAGTCAATTATGTGATAAATGCTATCGTATTAAATTCGATTATTCTAAATCTCTCATTAATTATACGACATCTAAAGAGATATTGTTTATACTTTATAGGAAGCTGAAGCAAAGATATTTATATCATATGAGAAAGGTGAGTTTGAAAGATGATATTTGGCTGTGGCATATGAGATTAGGTCATATTGGGATGGATCTTTTTTCAAAAATCTCCAAAAATGGTTTTGTCAAAGGTTTACCAAATTTGAAGTTTGAAAAAGACAAAATTTACGATACATGTCAATCTGGTAAACAAGTAAAAAGTTCATTCAAACTCAAATTACACTCATCTACAGATCTACTACAAAATTACTTCAATTACTTCATATTGATATTTTTGGACCATCAAGAACTGCTAGGTTAGGTGGAAAACACTATGTTTTCGTCATCGTTGATGATTTCTATAGATTCACATAGGTTCTTTTCTTAAATCTCAAAGATGAAGCTCTAAAAATCTTTAAAGTTTTTTGCAAAAATGTTCAAAATGAAAAGAGATACTCCATTACAACATTAGAAGTGATCATAGTAGAGAATTTGATAATATCGCCTTTGATGAGTTTTGTAATAAAAATAGATATGAACATAATTTCTCGACTCCTAGAACTTCTCAACAAAATTGTATAATAGAAATGAAGAATCTCACATTGCAAGAAATGGCTATGACCATGCTAAATGAAAATAGCATGCCAAAATATTTCTGGGTTGAAGCCATGAACACCTCTTTCTATATTGTTAATAGAGTTTTAATTAGTCGAAATAAAATCAAAACTCTGTATGAACTTTGGAAAAATAGAATTCTCAATATCGGATATTTCAAAGTCTTTGGGTGCAAATTCTGTATCTTGAATAAAAAAGAAAATTTGATTCAAAATTTGATGTTGAAATTTTTCCAGGATATTTATCGACTAGTAAAGCTTATAGAGTTTTCAACAAAAAAACACTAATCGTTGGAGAATTCATGCCACTTTCGATGAAACTAACTCTCTTGATCATGAGAAAGGTATTGATGTTGATGTAGGGTTGGAAACATCATGCAAACAAATGACTATTCAAGATCAACACAAGAAAGATCCACAAGATGAACGTCAAGAAGGAGAAAATGTTCAATAAAGCGAACAAGAGCCAACCGAAGTCCAAAATGATTTATCTCTACCAAAAGAATGAAGGTTTGTTCCTTCTCATCCTAAAGAACTAATCATTGGTGATCCATCAAAATGTATTACTACTAGAGCCTCTACTAAAAATCATTTAAGAAGTTGTGCATTCATTCACAAATTGAACCAAAGAACTTCAAAGAGGCCGAGTTTGATGAATTTTAGATTCTAGCTATGTAAAAAAAACTTAATCAATTTGAACGGAACTATGTTTGAGATTTAGTCGCTAGATCAAATGATCAAACCGTCATCGGTACTAAATGGGTCTTTAGAAATAAACGTGATGAAAATGAAATAATTGCGTAACAGACTAGATTAATGGCCCAAGGTTACAATCAAGAAGAAGACATCAATTTTGAAGAAACATTTGTACCGGTAGCTATATTAGAATCCATTCGCATGCTTCTTGCATTTTCTTGTCATAAAGAATTCACTAATTATCAAATGGGTATCAAAAGTACTTTTCTTAATGATCTTATTCAAGAAGAAGTGTTTGTTAAACAACCACTCGATTTTAAAAATCACAAATATCCAGACTATGTTTGCAAACTTCGAAAAGCTTTATACAGTCTAAAACAAGCTCCTAGGGCTTGGTACTAATGATTAAGCAAATTTCTGATTTCAAATGATTTTTCAATAGGAAAAGTTGATACCGCTCTTTCTGTTAAAACTCAAAAGAACGATATGATCACTGTTCAAATTTATGTTGATGATAATATATTTGGTGAGCATGAAATTTGAAATGAGCATGATGAGAGAACTTAAATTCTTTCGCGGTCTCCAAATCAAGCAGATTTGTGATGTAATTTTCATCAATCCAAGTAAGTGCATATTGGACATGCTCAAAAGGTTCGACATGGATGACTTGAAGCCAATGAACACTCCTATGAGCACATCCATAAAATTAGACAAGGATGATCAAAATACGTACGTTGATATAACAAAATATTGAGGTATGACTGGATCCCTTCTTTACTTAACCACAAGTAGACCCGATATTATATTTAGAGTATGTCTATATGTTACATCTCAATCAGATTCTAAAGAATCTCATCTTAAGGCCGTGAAACGAATCTTTAGATATCTAAGTGGTACTAAAACTTTAGGGCTTTGGTATCCCAAAGGCATTTACATTGATTTACTTAACTATTCGGATGCCGATTGGAATGATATACAATCGATTGAAAAAGTACTAGTGGAACGTGTCATTTTCTAGATTTTGTACTTGTATCATGATTTAGCAAGAAACAAATTTCTGTTGCTTTATCTACCGTTGAAGCCGAATATATCTCGACAGCTAGTTGTTGTGCACAAGTTCTTTGGATGAAACAAACTTTTAGTGATTATCACCTATCTTTTGATCATATACTCATTATGTGTGATAACACTAATGTTATAAACTTGCCTAAAATTCCTATTTTGCACTCTAGGACGAGGCAAATAGAAACTAGACATCACTTCCTAAGATACCATGCTCAAAAGGGAGACTTGTGTTAGAATTTGTAGACACGGAAAGTCAATTGGCCGATATCTTCACAAAATCTCTAGCTCTTGACCGTTTCTCACATATTAGAAGAGGTTTAGACATTATTGATGAATTTTGAATACATGATTAAGTTCATAACTACATGCACTCACATATTTTTTACCTCATTATTTCATGTACACCATATTTACTTGACTCAGTCTGTTAAAAAAAAAACAAAAATGGGAGGATTCGGATGAGAAATCGGACGTCCGAATTGAATCAGATCGACCGGACAAGCTTCTGGTTTGACAGGGACGTTCAATTCAGTGAGAGACTATTTTGTAAATTGCGAATAGGTCCATTTTTTTTTTTATTTTTCTTCTACTTTTCTCTCCCTAATTGTTTTCTCCATCACTCAATCTTCTGTTTCAAATCATCAATTACCCATCAAAATCAAAAACCCATTACTTCTGCATCTCAATTCCTCAAGAAATTCATCTACTACATTCCAATTTCACCAAATCAAAACCCTAACATCACATATTTCTCTCTCTATTTTCATTCTTGATTTCCAAAAATGCCAGGCTTAAAACGAATGGAAAAAAGACTCAAAAGCATGGTGAGGCGATCTCTTCCACCATCCTCTGATGAAGAGTTCGATTTGGAACTCAAAGTGCCGGCCAACCCATTTGAAAAATCACTCATTTTAATAGTATCGGAAAGTTTGGTAACGGATGACATAAATCGTTGCGTTGGATCGAACCTCCATATTTATACCGTTTACATTCTCTATCCCTTTTTACTTATTGATTTCATATTCATGCTTATTATTTAAATTAATCTATCTAGTTACTACGTACTTGCTTATAGATTAATTTTTCGAAAAAGGTTTAAAAACCAATTCACCCCCTTTTTGGTTAGCTATTCTTGGGCTATCATGGTGTTTATTCTAAAGGTCAGTTTCTCATCACCTATTCCTTTCCTCTCAAGCCCGATTGGATTTAACCAAAGAAAGTAGTTTGTATTGATTTTCCTTAGATTTGAATGTATCAACCTTCAAACTTCATCTAGAATAATTACCCTCACTATAAGTCCAAATCCACTAGTAAGGCCTAAGCTGAATAGAAATTGTGCTTATAATTGTTTTGTCACTGCCTTTAGACACTTTGATGTGTTTTATTTTTATCGTTTCCATTTTCTTTTTCGGGACTTTTCATTTGTTTTTGAAAGTAATTTTCGCTCTACAATGCGGCAGTCTTCTTTTGTGGTATCTCTTACACATTGGCCATGAATAGGGATAAATTACTCAAGATTAGCTTCACACAACAATGTATTTAACTTTCTTCCACATGTCACAACAATGTATTTAACTTTCTTCCACATGTCACGGCTAGTGCAACGCCGTTACTTTTTTTTCTTTTCTTTTGGCACAAGTAATTATATCAAAACCCTAGTGTACAGTTATCATCTAGGTTCCACTTCCACCTATTAACCAAAAACAGTCCATATAATATTTTCATGCACAGAATCACGGACATTTAAGTAGCTTCTGACATTAGTTTAACCACTTCTAAATTATCCTTTCAAATGATCTTGGAATTGTGTTATATGGTTCAGGTTTCGAACAACCGATATTAAAACTTTTTCGACCTATTCTATTCTCGTAAGCATTTCTAAGATATAAGGTGATTAAAGATAACTATTGTGCTCAATAAATATCAAATCCAACAAGAATAAGCTTCAAAATAATCCAAATTTCATACCCTATTAGTAATTCATCAATCATAAGTATTTCCAATAATATCATCAGTAGCCGATGACTATCTAATTCATACAAGCAACATAATAAAATAATAAAAATATTTTTGAAAATTTTGAAAATTTTCGTTCTTTAACTTTTCACACACACACAAACACAATCACATAATATCAATCGTCATATGTAGATATCATCAGTAACAACTATCCCAAACTTAAACTACTATCCCAACTTAAACTTTACCTAATTGTCAATGTATATAATTATAAAGCACAAATCAATAACAACAATAGAGGGATGTAGAGACTCGTCGGGAGGAATGTTTGATGGCGGAGGTAAGATTTTGAACCACTATAAAAAGTTTTGGAATCATTTTATTCTTACTTTCATTGCATTTAGTAATTGCCGTTTGAATGTCATTGTACCTACAATTGATTGAAAAAATGTGAACGTTAGAAGTACATAAAAGATCTAACTCTAATGCATACCATGAAGTACAACTATTATAAAAACAGATAATGACGTTTCTTTTTCATTTCCTTGGCTTAAGCTAGATATGATGATCCTTTTTTATGCTATACTTTAAACAAAATGTGCCTAGTATCTAAATGCAAACCTATCAAACTACATGTAGTGCAAATTCTTGAATCATAGTTAATAGAAGGGTAAGAGTTTGAGTTGTCTCCCAATAATTGCTTACTTTATCATGGTGGTTTAAAATGGACTTCGTGGCCATTGCATTGAACACAATGCACGATATTACCAACCCCCTTTTCGATTCTCCAAACTTACAAACCACCTTTTTTATCTTTAGATTTCCAACAATTACACCTATTACTTTCTTGTGTGGGCATCTTTTAGGGTTGGTCCTTCAAATCTTCTTTTTCAATTTTCGGCTTTCCTTATCATGATACGATTTTTCGATCGTTGCCTACAATGTAATTTTTCTTGCCCATTATCCACCATGATAAACTCATCTACCTCAAACTCCATAAAAACCCGGCTCATTGATAAGAATGATCACCATAAGGTCAGCAGTACATCTTGATATTTTTCTATGTCTAAGATAACGAACTCCGTCGAAACTATGAACTTGCCCTCTTTAATAAGCACATTCACAACCACTCCTTGAGGGTACTTAATTGATAGATCCGCCAATTGAATAGAGATTGTTGTATTTTTTAGTTTTTCTAAACCTAGTTTTCTGTATACAGAATAAGACATTAAATTTATACTTACTCCCGAATCAAAGAAAATATGAAAAATGGTTTTGTTTCCTATTTAGCAAGGTAGTTTGAGACTTCTGGATCATTTAGCTTAGGAAGAGAAGGGAGGAAGGTTGGGAGGAGGTGGTGGTGGTGGTGGTGGTTATGGAGGAAGTTTAAACGACATAGAGAGAAGGGAGAAAAAGTGGTTATTTTATGCTTAGTTCAAGTAGTACCTTATTTCCAAAACACTTGGGGGCACATTTGGTTTGTATTTCAATTTTTAGTTTTGAGTTCATTTTCAATTTTTAGTTTTGAGAGTTTGTTTTAAAATTGCTAAAAACGCATTTTGTTGTCATTTAAAAAAAAAAAGTTATTTATCAAAATAGTAAACTAGAAAATACATTTGGTTTGAAATTTTTAAAAATAATTTGATAATACTTTATTTCATGAATTTTGATTATACAACAAAATTAAAATTATTTTATGTTAATATATTATCAAGTACTATTATAGAGCATGTTTGAGCCCCATTTTTGTTTTGGATGAAAATGCATTTTTGGAATAGCATTTTAATGGAGAATGTGTGGTTTAAAATAAGGAAAAATTTTGAATTTACATGTAATATTATTTTATTGAAAAATGAGTGGTTGAGATTTGAAAATAAGAGAGAGAAAAATATATTTTGAAAATAATAGGAACCAAACTAGGGCATACATTTTAAAGTTTTTGAATTTTATAATATTTTTTCTCACTACAAAAGTAAAATAAGAATAAATAATAAATTGAGTTTAAAATATAGAAAATATAAATAAAATTTAATGAGTTGGAATAAGAATGTTTTTATCTGTTCATTTAAAATTTCTAAGGATTTTTATGTGAATAATCATTAAGAACTTGAAATATTGTTATATTGGAAAATTTTATAATTTTATCTTTTTCATACTTCATATTTTTATTTTTGGATTTATTTTTCAGTTTTTTTTTTCTAAAATTTTTAAATTTATTTGTTAGAATGTTGTAGTTTTATTTCTTGAAATTTAAATTTTTATTTAAATGTTTGTTTTCTATATTTTGAGTNAAAAAAAAAAAAAAAAAAAAAAAAAAAAATGCATTTTGAGTTTTATGTTATAAGTTTCAACTTTATTTTCGAAAATTCGTTTTGAAAAATACCCGACCAAATACATATTCATTGTTTTACGAAACAGAAAATTGAAAATAGATTGAAAACAACAAACCAAACGCATTCTTAATTTTCAACTTTTAGGTATAATATTAAGACTGGACCTACCTTGCTAAAATAGTTTTAGGGTAGTTATATAGACACCACAATTTTTTTATTTTTTTTATTTTTTTACTTGTTGCAACATATTTTAATTGCATTCAACATTCTCGAACTTTATTTATTGTAGCACTCATGTTCCTGATTTTTTTGTATCGAGTTTTTATATTATAACTTTCATTAATTAATGTATCTCATTGTTGATAATAAAATTGTTGATTATTTGTGTCAAAATATTGTGCTTGTATGCTTTGAAATATTGACGTATTTTTGTATTTATTATTTTTATATAAGGAGAGGATGTAAGTCTCTTTAACTCTCCCAACGAGATTTTTCGACAGAAATAGTTAACAGAGACAAGATGAATTAATTGATTAAAGGCCGAAGATAAAAATTCGACTAAAGTAAAGTAAAGAATATAAATACTACAATGAGCAAATCATGATGACCTTGAATGCAATAAAATATGCAACTAGTAAGAATTATGGTGTGAATACAATTACCTATAATTAAAGTGAAAATTATACCCAACCAAGATTTTTAAGTTACAACTTAAAAAATCAAATTTAAATCGGTTTTTATATAAAAATCAGATTATATTATAATTTTTAAGTATTAATAATAATATTTTAAGATTAAATAAATCTACAAACCCACCCCCCACCAAAATACCCACCCACCCAATTTCAAACCCTAAAACAGTTTAGCCTCTGTTTGACACACATTTTCAAAAAATACATTATTTCAAAACTCATTTTCAATCGCACATTTTTTAATAAAATAATATTTTTCATCACATCAATAACTTATTCTTTATTTTTTAACCATATAATTTTCATCATATAATTATTTAAAATATATTTTTTCCTCAATAATATTCATCAAACGACATCGTTGCGCCAAGCGATGCCTCTAGGTTTTGATTGGTTTAAAGCAGTGTTTTTTTAATGATGATAGCTCTGAGAATGGCGTCGTCCCAACGACGATGGCGCCGTCTGCACTATGAATTCCCTAATTTATGACAAATTGTAGAGAATTCTGAATTTGATATATTTAATTAATAATATATTTTAAATTATTTATTTGATAAATAAATTTTAATAATATCTGATTTCTGAAGTTTTAAACTTTTTTTTTTTTTTTTTTT
>CAIGRO010101044.1:0-13798 GCA_903798355.1 Fraxinus baroniana | reverse complement strand
GCAGTCGCATGGAATAAATTTTTTTTTTTTTTTTTTTAAATCTCATTTCTTCATTCCAACATTTATTTGTTTTGAACAATAATCATTTTCTAACATGAGCTATATATCTAACCCGTTTTATAAAATATAAAATTTGCAATCAAATGAGAAGCCCATATTTTGAAATTATTCTAACATTCTCCCACTTGGACGAACATTTGATTGTTATAATATTTTTTTTTGGGGGGGACAATGATAGTTTATTTTTGTGGAAATGAGAAGAGACTTAGTACTTGTTTGACACCCATTTTTAAAGAAAACTGTGTTTTTGAATAGTGATTGATGGAAGAATGTGTAATTAAAAAGTAAGGAGAATTTTTAGGTTTATGTGTAATATTATTTTATTGATAGAATGTGTGGTTGAAATGAAGAAAGAGAAAAAGAATGAGAATGAGAAAAAAAATGGGTGCCAAATGGGATAGATGTGGTAGATTCACAAAAATCTAAAAAAATGAGTGCCAAACGGGGGTTTAGTCTATTATTTAGAAACTTATTGATCCCTCCCTTTAATGACTTAAACTCTAATTTGGGTTCTGGACCACATACTTAAATTACCATATTGCATATGATATAACTCTATATAAATAATGTGTAAAAGAACCAAAGTGATTACTCAACATATTGTGTTTAACAATATTTACATTATGAGCTATATATCTAACATGTTTTATAAAACATAATATTTGCAATCAAATGGAAAGCCCATATTTTGAAATTATTCTAACATTTTCCCACTCGGATGAACATTTGATCACTATAATAATAATAATAATAATAATAATAATAATAATAATAATAAACTTTTTGACTCTCAGATTAGACCACATAGGTGGCCATAGATATATAGCTCCAATGATAACACCTTAGAAAACAAGATCCGGTCCAACAAGAATATCAATATTGAACACGAAAGTCGTTACACCATTTAAACGTTGTATGACCACTCCACAACTACAAATGCTAACATCCTTATCGACATTGATTCCCATCCTCCAACAAATGTGGTAGTATGTAGTATGAATTTAACACGAAATGTGATAAAAAAAAATGTGCTAACTCATATCAGTCCTCATAATGCTTGAAATCAAAATAAAGCCACATGTCTTATGTCTTTATTTGTTATATCCCGAAATCATAATAAAAGACATAAGCCAAATGCATGCTCAAAAATAATTTATGGACAGAGAAAAATATATTTTATTATTAAAAAGGATTGTACCCAAAAGCATATGGGTTGCCTACATACCCCATGAAGGGATTAAGCCAAAACGTAGTTCTTTTACATAAGTAACTCTCGCTAACCAAAAACATCAAAAGTTTCCACAATACCTATAGTAGCAACATGTATCTTGAAAACTTTTGGAGCAAGTCCCCTAGTCAAAGGATCAACAATCATTGCCTTTGTATTGATATGCTCTATTTTCGTGCGCCCTTCCTTAGCTTGTCTCTAACCACCAAATACTTGATGTTAATGTGCTTTCACTCACCAGAACTTTTATTATTCCTTGAAAAGAACACCGTTGTGCTATTATCACAATAAATAGTAATTGGTCTCGAGATGGAATCAACAACTTTCAACCCAAAAATAAACTTCTTAACCAAACAGCTTGGACCGTGGCTCTATAACATGCCACAAATTCAGNTAGTAGAAGATGCCATTAAAGTCTGCTTAACACTTTTTTAGGAGATAGCACCACCGGCCAAATGGGAAAATATAACATGAGGTTGATTTCAAATTATCTTGACATCCAGCAAAATCAAAATCTGAGTAGCTTGCCACCTCAAGGTGATTTGAACGCTGGAAAGTAAGCATATAACCTTTAGTTTTCTTCAAGTACCTGATAACTTTCTTCTTTCCAATGCTCTTGCCCTTGATTTGACTGAAACATACTAAGAACATTGACTGTGTAGGCTATATTCGGTCTAGTGCAAGCAAGAGCATACATCAAGCTCCCCACAACATTAGCATATAGTATCATCTTCATAGATTTACCTTCTAGTTCATTCATTGGACATTGATCTTTGTTAAACTTATCCCCTTTTACGACAGGTACATCACCAAGTATATGGTTCTACATATTAAACCTTTCTAGAACACGTCGTATATAAGCCTTCTGAGAAAGTCACAACAAGCCACGATTTCTATCATGATATATTTCAATGCCAAGCACATAAAAAGCTTCTCCAAGATCTTTCATCTCAAAATTAGAAGATAACATTTTCTGCCTCATGAAATAACCCCAAGTAATTGCTAGAAAGCAAAATATCTTCAACATATAGGACAAGAAAAATAAAATTTCTTACATTTGTTCTGAGATAAATGCATTGATCAACTGTATTTTCAACAAAATCAAGAGAAGTTACAACCCCGTCAAACTTCAAATACCACTGTTGAGATGCTTACTTGAGGCCATATAAGGATTTGTTCAACTTACATACAAACTTTTATTTTTCCTTCATAACAAAACTTTTAGGTTGTCTCATGTAACAAAAAGGCTATCTTAATATACATCTGATAAAGCTCCAAATTATAGTTTGTCACAAGTGTTATGATAATTCAAAAAGAATCATTGGGCGAAACAGGTGAGTAGGTTTCATTATAGTCAATGCCTTCTAGTTGAGTGAACCCTTTTTCCAACCATTCTTGCTTTCTTTTGTCCAACATTCCCTTTCGAATCCAATTTTCTTTTGAAGATCCACTTGTTTTCCATGGTGTTAACATCTGGAGGAAATTCAACAAGCTCCCAAACTTTATTCTGTTCTATAGATTGCATTTCATCTTCCATAGCATTTGTCCATTTATGTAACTCAAGACTTGTCAATGCTTGATTAAAAGTAACATGATCAACAATATGCCCAATATTAAAATCACTCTCCAAAATATATGTAATGTAATCATTGGGTAATATAGACCTCCCTTTCCTTTGCGATCTTTTGACTTGTGGCTCAGAAATCGGCTCAATCATTGTTGGAGAAGAACCCGAAGTTCCTCTTGGTGCCTAGGTTTTTCATTAACAATCCCAACTCACTGAGATATAACTCTTTCCTATATAACAGGAACTACAACTACAACTTGATTCGGCTCAATGAAAATTTCTTTTAATGTATAACTCCCACTATCACCAAAATCATTCTCCAAAAATTTAACAGTAATGGACTCAACACTTTTGGTGTCACGATTGAGACATGATAAGTGTATTTTATGCACTTATTTAGACTTAAAAATATTGATATTTAATAGTTCTTTTCAGAAATTATAGCCTAATTTATTGTATGTTTCGTTTATTACATGAAATTCGATGAAAAGAAGTGGAATTGAAAGAAAGAAGTGAAGATTGGTGAAAAGGGCATGATCTTTGGGACTAAAGTTTAATACTCAAAAGTTGTGTCGAATCTCACGATGAAGATTTGAGAATGCTAGGTTAATTAAAAGTAAAAAAGAAGTAAAATATCTATCCAACTCAATTTCAATCGCTTTAATCGGATATCGAAAGTGAAAGTTATGACAAAAATACTGAATAAAGAGCAGAGTGGGAGAAGCTCGGAGCCATCAAGTGGGCGCCGAGGTGTCCTCTCTCAGGAAAAAAGATTAGATTCGCTGCGCCACTTCATAGTGCCTAGGTGCCGCCCACTGCCAAATAGGATTTTCAAGTGCAATTCAACTTTTTAAAAACTCAATTCAACTAAAACTCTTCCAAGAAGACATAGATGAAACTCTAGAGAACTCAATTTGGGCGGGGGAGGATGAGGAGGAGAAAAATACATAATCATCAAAATTAAAGAGCAAAAGCTAGGGTTTGAAAACTTTTGATGTTGAAAAAGACTCTTGGTGCAAGATCCAATTCTTTTCATGATCAAGATTTCAAAAATCGGTTATGAATTCTGTACTTTTTATTTTTCTTTTATCATTATGAGTAGCTAAATTCATATTTAGGGCGAGCAATGTAATCCATTTGTGAACCTTTATTTCTTTTATTCAAGTTTCTAGTTCTTTAAATGCATTTGTATTGATTTTATTCATGAATTTAATGTTTTGAATTCTTTGGCCAATTATTTAGTGATTTTGTGAATCTATTACGAACCGAGAAGTGAATTTTAGATTTAGATCACATAGTAAAAACTCAGTAATTTAGTATAACGTGTAAAAATACCTATAATAATTATTACGGTCATTAGATGAATTCTTGGAACTAATATTTCATTTAACTAAAATTGATTCACATAGAGATATGGAGTTGAATCAGTTAAATAGACTAAATGAGATTTTGAGATGGAAAAATTGAATACTTTAGAAGAATTCGACCAAACACTACATTAGTAACGAATCTTAATTGCCGAATTAGATGGGATCCATAAGTAAAATTGTAAATTTTAGAATCCACATTCATACTTTTAAAACTCAAATTCGATAAATTGTGTATGCTAGATATTTAGTTTGGTTAGAATAATTTAGACACTAATCACAAACCTTATTATTATTATTTTTCATCAAGTTAAAGTTATGAATAATTTATTACTCCTCGTGGGAATGATATTCAGACTCAATAGTCCACTATTTTATTTGTCGTACAATTGTGGGATATAAAAATTGACAATAATTTTTTTGGCGTCGTTATCGGGGATAATTTTTATTTAATATTGATTTTAATTATTTCTTGCTTTTGTTTGATTTTTTCAATTGATTTACTTGTTTTCTTTTCTCCATTGACAATGAATGAAAAGAAGAAAGAGGTTACAAATTCACAATGATTGATTCCGACTTAAATAAAGGTGACATACTCTTTGGATAATTCCTCTTCAGACAAGAATTTAAAAATTGGGGATACAATCAACCTATTAAATTTGATAATGTTGGCTTCTCAGAGGGACTAAATATCAAATATATGGGAAGATGAGACCGACATGTGAATATTGTGGTGAATTGCATTATACTAAAAATCGCTTGTTGTTGGCAATTTAAGAGGAAGTAAGGAAAGCAATCTTCGAAGGTCCATATGAAGAACAAGACGATGATGATGATGAAATAGTTACATGAGACATATCATACAAAAATATAAAAGGGTGGAAGATCAAGTAATTTCAGATGAGCCAAATAACATGCCAATGAAGGATCTCTTCATTATTCAACCCGAGGAACAAACTAAAAAAAGAAGAAAATGTGAAATGAATAAATTAATCACGAAAGAGCCAAATGAATTGGTGGCATTCAAAGAAGATGGGATTAGCATGCAAACCTCCAACTTCATTGATTTTGTGATTAAATTAGACGAAAAAATTGAAGTATTATTAGTTGAGTTCGAATTGGGCAATTTAGGCAATTCATACGGTATTCAAAAGGGCAAAGTACGAATTTGGTGACGTATGAAATATGGAACAAAGTCAAACTGAGTGAGCTAATCAAGACATACAAAGCCATATTCAAAGTGCCATAAATCACTTTATGCTAAAGTGTAGCTAAAGACTTTAAATTAAACGTGTATTGAGAGGCAACTCAATTTCTTACATTTTATTTATTATGCTTTCTGTATTTACATTACATATAGTCTATTAAGGTGCATTAGTTTTAGACATGTTTTTGTTTCAATAAAGAGGATCATCGATATTAAGGCTATTAAAAGAAAATCATATGTTTGAGTTAAAAACAGTAGGAAAGATATGTGGACATTTTTCAAAGCTCCAAAGACATAAAAAAAAGTTGGTTATCATACACGCCACCTTATTGCTTTTAAACTGTCTTTTAACTCTTATATTTGTTTTCTTTCATTTCTCAATAGTACATGGATATCAAGCAAGAGGTAGCTTAGAAAAGAATATAATGAACTGATTCAACAAGCCACCTCTAATATCAGACATAAAATTTGAAAAGTACCTTCTTCCTTTCTTCTCCGCCCCTATATGCGGCTATACTATATTTTAAGACATTGAGTCCACTTTAAGTTTGGGGTGTAAAAATATTGAGTTTTTAGTTTTTGTGTCTGAGTGTATGTTTGTTGCTTTATTAAAATTAAAAAAAATGAAAATAAAAAGACTTTCTTGTTTAATGTGTGCTTGTGTGGGTTAGGTAGTGTTGTTGACGTGTAATATATATATATATATATGTGTGTGTGTGTGTGTGTGTGTGTGTGTGTGTGTGTGTGTGTATAAATTGCTAATAAATTACATACTTAAATTAATAGATTCTTATCCATGTAAAAATTGATATTTTTTGCTTACATGGATTAAGTTTAGCATCATAAAGTAATAGATTGATTCATATGTTTGATATGTTGAAATAGTAGAACTTAGATGCTAAACCAAAAAATTATTACAATATACATCCTTTGACTAATTTTAGATTAATTTGGGGATGATTTTTCTAATATAGAGAGATATGGATATGAATGGGAATTACATATGTGTAAATTCTTGTGTGAATTGTTTAAGGCCAATGTGATGAAGATTAGGTGAAAATCTTACGTTAGAGGTCGATTTTTGAGAATGAGTGTTTAATGAGGTGTATTACACCAATCATGGCAAAAAATGGAGGAAAGAGAGAAAAAGGTTATATCAATGTGAAACTTCGCTTTATATCCTTTATGACTTGAGTGATTAAGCTTGCAAGGGTATCTAAAAATTCGATACCCTATCATCATCTGACTTGAGAGTCATCGGTCTAAAACTCACCTCAAGGGTCATTTAGAAAGCTTGATGAAGAGAAGTCTGCACATAAGATAAGAAAAAATAATAATTATATATTTACGTATTACGTTAAGTCCCAAATACTTATTTGAGAAAGTTAGATCTTTGACTAGGGATTATTAGCATAATTGAGTCTTGGAGGTTGAAGTAATTAAAATTTGGAGAATCCTTATTTGTTGAAGTATTGACTTGCAATTACTAAGATTCTTCTAAATTAAAGAGGGTGAGGAGTAAGTATAAAGATTCAGCCATAAATCACACACTGGGAAAATCCTAAAAAAGAATAAGTTTGGAGTGTGTGAATTTTACGAGTGATGAAAGTAAAAAATTGACTATCGAGGGTTCAGAATTGAAACAACTCGTGAATTTATAGTGTTTTACTTAATTCTTTACACAAACACATATCAGTTTTGCATTGAAAAAGTAGATATTGATTTTGGTAATGCGACCTTAAAGTTGTTTATAGATTTAATACAATGATTCTAATTCTGAGACAAAATGACAGGTTATCTAACCAAAACCTTTTACATGTTTGTTAAGTTGGGTTATGATTTTGTTTGAAAACAAATAAATGTGTAAACTTGGGGGTGTTTGATAAGTGTATGATCTAAATATATAGACATTTAATAGTTCTTTTGAACAATTATAGTCTAGTTTATTGTATATTTTGTTTATTGAAACTCAATGAAAGAAAGTGGAATTGAAAGAAAGAAACCAAAAATGGCGGACTAAAGTGTAAATACTTAAAAGTTTTGTCGAACATCACTATGAAGATTCAATAATGCTAGGGGTCAATTAGAAGTCAAAATGAGTGAAATATGATCAAAATATTTTTTTCAAATCAATTTTCAATTGCACAAATATGTTCCAAATTTTTTGTTGAAGATTGAGATCCATTTTCGACATAGTAAACATTCGAATCAGAAAAGAGTTCTCTAGAAAAGTTTTAGCCCTTTCAGTTATCTTTCCAATGCATTTTGAATTGCCTTAATCGGATATCAGAAGAGAAAATTATGACAAAAATACTAAAGAAGATGCAGAGTGAGAGCAGCCGGTGGTGTCGAGGCGCCATCTCTCGGGAAGAAAGATCAGATTCGTGGCACCACTACACAGAGCCTAGGCATCGCCTGTAGCCAAATAGGTTTTTCAAGTGCATCTCAACTTTTTAAAAGTCCATTTCAACTAAAACTCTTCAAAGACTTGAAGAAGACATAAATACAACTCTAGAGAATACAATTTGGGAAGAATGGAGAGGGGAGAAAAACGCATAATCATCAAGATCAAAGAGTAAATGCTAAGTTTGAAGACTTTTTAGGTTGAAGCAGATTCTTGGTGTAAGCTCAAATTCTTTCCTTGATCAAAATTTCAAAACCCAATTATGAATTCTATACTTTTATTTTTTTTTATTTTTTATTTATCATTATGAGTAGCTAAATTCACGAATAGGGGAATATTGTAATCCATGTGTGATCGATCCTTTATTTCTTTTATTCAAATTTTTAGTTCTTTAAATGCATATGTGTTGATTTTGTTCATAAATTTAATACTTTGAATTCTTTGACCAATTATTCAATGATTTTGTGAATCTATTTCGAATCGAGATATGAGTTTTAGATTTAGACCACATAGTAAAACTCAGTAATTTAGTATAATATGTAGAGATATTTATACTAATTATTGCGATCGTTAGATGAATTCTTAGAACTAATATTAGTTTAACTAAAACGTATTCATATAGAGATGTGGAATTGCATAGTTAAATAGAATGGGTAAATTGAATACTTTAGAACAATTCAACCGAACACTACAATAGTAACGAATCTTGATTGGCGAATTAGAGGGGATCCATAAGTAAAATTGTAAGTCCCAGCATCCACATTCATGCCTTTAAAACCTAAATTTGATAAATTGTGTATGATAGATAATTTGGTTTAGTTAGAATAATTTAAACATCAATCACAAACCTTATTATTTTTTTCGATCAAATTAAAGTTAGGAATAATTTAACCTATTGTTAGATAGTAGTTCTCGTATGAACGATATTCAGATTCATTGGTCCATTATATTACTTGTTACGAATTGTACACTTGCATGATATAAAAATCAACAATAGGACAGTAGAACTTATATCATTTTGATCTGTCTGGGTACCCGATAAAGTAATCAAGAGTGGATTTTGAGTCTAATATCTTTTCAAGAGGATTTAAATCCTAACCTCAGTTGAACATTCCTAAACTCTGAAACGAGACAACTTGGCTTACTTCCTATCCATAATTCAAATGGTGTCTTTGTAACAATTTTACTTGGAACTCTAATCAAAATGTACATAGCATTTTTCAAAGCTTCATCCCATAAATACTGACAAATTTGGTCTACTCATTATGCTCATGACCATATCCTTCAAAGTTTAATTACATCTTTCAGAAATGCCATTACGCTCGGGTGTCCTTAGCATGGTATATTGAGGCACTATCCCACACCCTTGTAAAAACTTTGCAAATCACCCATGTTTTGACTAAACTCGTCATACTTCCCATAGTACTAACTACCATGGTCAGATCTTACAATTTTGATACTTTTCTCACATTGTTTCTCTACTTCCATGTTGAAAGTCTTGAACTTATCAAGAGCATGGGATTTATCATTAATCAGGTAAACATATTCATAGCGCGAGAAATCATCAATGAAAGTTATGATGTATTTGTTTCCACATATGGTGGAAGGTAAAGGTCAATTAATATTAATATTTATCCAGTCCAAAATACCATGGCTCTTACTAGAACCTTTCCTTATCGACTTAGTTAGCTTTAACCCTATACAATCCACACGTATCAAAATCAGAGAAGTCTGGATAGGGAAATATCTCAACTTTTACCAACCTCTCCATCTTTTCCCTTGAAATATGCCATAACCACTTATGCCACAACCACTTATGCCACAACATAGAGGATGATTCAAGAGACTTAGAGACCTTTTCTTTGCCACATTACTAATACAAGAGACTTCACCAGAATGAGCTAAAGACAATTTGTATAAACCATCCTATTAAAGGACATTTCCAACCAAACGAGAATCATAAAACAATTCAGTCATTTCATTACCAAAATTCAAAGAATAACCAGGAGCATCAAGTTTCAATATAAAAATTAAATTTCATCTCATTGTCGGTACAAGAATTGTATTCTCTAAAACAAGATAGAAACCAGACTCCAAAGACAAATTCACTACTCTTATGAATTCAACTTTCACTCGAACTCTATTCCCAACGCATAAACTCATTTCATCTCACTTCGCCTCCATTTTGCTTAGGAGTCCATGCAAAGAATCCACAATATGAATACTAGCTCCCAAGTTTATCCACCAAGAATTCAAATGTACATCTACAAAGGAAGACTCAAAACAAACTAAGGCCAAAGAGATACCTGCGGAACTCTTCTTCTTCTCTAACCATGTCTTAAACTTAGAAGAATCGTTCTGCCGATGACCATTCTATTTGCAGAACTTGCATTGATCATTTTTCTTCATAGTTCCTTTGGGACCACTAGAATTCTAACTTCTAAATTTTTTATTCTGCTAATTGCGGTGTAACTATTGCCCTTATGGAACTTTGACTTATGGTTATGAGAAGACCATTTGTTCTGTAGTGTCTGAAAAACTAATTGAGCAATTTCAACAATCTCATGTTGCATCTATACTCCTCTTGGACACATATAACAATGAGGTCATTCAAATCCCATTTATCTTCCAAAGCATTATAAGCTACATTTAGCTGATTAAACTGGCTAGAAAAGCTATTTAAAACACGATTGACCAGAAAAGACTCTACGATGGGAATCTTAAGAGTCTTTAGCTTAGAAGATACGTGTATCATCTTTATAACATGCACCCTAACTCCAGTTGTACCACCATATCTCATATTCATCAGATCTCCAGTTTCAACTTTATCAGACTCAACAAATCTCTTTCCTATACCATTCATAAAACTTTTGCCATTTTCATTGTCAGAATAACACCCATAATGGAATCGGATATAGAACTTTTAATAATTTTCAAATAAAGTCTCTTAGCCCTTTCCCACTTTTCGTATTCAGCCACATATTCAGGAGTGCTCTTATCTATGGGTTTCGAAAGATACTTCTCCATTGCAAGATCCAAGAGCAAAAGACCAAGTGCTAAACGGAAGACGTCTCCCATTTTAATTTCACACCGCTCACATGGAGGGACCACATGGAGGTATAATTCTCAACATTTTTACGAATTTATGCATTATTGTTGTTTATCTTGTCTGCCACTGTAAATGAAAACATCCACGTGTGTAAACAAACAATGTTTTTGTTTTGTATTCGTTTCATTTCCTTATTGTACACCAATTTTTATATATCTTATTTTTTTTTTGTTTTTGTGTGTGAAACTTCAACTATTCGAATGGTTTAAATTTACTCATTAGTGAGTTTGACTTGAAATGTATAGGTTACTCTCGAAATGTGGAAGATCCGGACATTATTACCTTTGCGAATGAGTTGGATTCTAAAGACGACGATGCCTTGTATGATGAGAATGTCACTGAAGGGATTGAAGTGGTCTAAATATGGATGAATTTGAACAAGACAACGAGTTAGGGAACACATATGAAGTTGAAGGAGAATTTGAAACGGATGATAAATTGGAGATACGTCTTCCGAAGAATTGGTATCTGGTGATTCATCAAACGATGATGTTGGCAGCAAGTTTCCAAAGTTTTTGGCTGAGACTTAGATGAGCAATCCACAGTTTGAGGTGGGACAATTTTTTAGGGATGTCGAGTTTCGTAAAGCAGTAAGAAATTACGGTGCGGTGAATGGCTATAATGTTAAATTCAAGGCAAATGATGCAAAAAGAGTTCAGGGTGTTTGCAAAGATGGATGCAAATGGAGGATGTGGACATCGTATACAGGTGACAAGTATAAGGTCTAAGTGAAGTCATACAGTTCGGACCACACCTGTAGTCAAGAGCAGTACAACAGGAATTGTAATTACTATTTCTTGGCACGTTGTATTAACAATTGGCTGACCCAGATTGGAAAACAAGGAGCATAATCTCCACGATTAAAGAAGACCTAAGGACTGAGATTAGTAGGAATGTTTCTTGGAAGATGAGGAGATATGCTAGATAATTGTTGAATGGAACTATTGAGGATCAGTTTGTAGCGTTGAGGTGCTAGGTGTCGAAATTCTACGTACAAATCCTGGGTCCATTGTCGTCATAGCAACCAATACTCAACATATATTTTAGAGGATTTACATTTGCTTCAAGGGTTGCAAGACAGGTTTTGTTGACAGTTTTAGGAGGGTTATTGGGGTTGATGGGTGCTATTTACGTGGAATCTTTGGTAGTATACTGCTTACTATTGTTGGACACGATGCCAACGATTGTATATACTATATCGCTTATGCTGTTGTTTAGAAGGAAAACATGTTAGCATGAAGATGGTTCATAACATATCTGGCTAATGACATTCAAATTGGTAATGGCGAGCAATGGACGTTTATGATTGATCGACAAAAAGGTCTCCAAAACGTCATAAATGAAAAGCTCCCTGAGGCAAAGTATAGGTTTTGTGTGCGACACATGTACACTAACTTCTTCACAACCGGGTTTAAAGGGAAAAAGTTGAAGGACTTTCTGTGGAAAGCTGCGAAGTCAACAATCGTTGTCGACTTTATTCGTTGGATGCGTTAGATTCGCAATGTAAGTGAAGGAGCATATAGGTGGTTGATGGAAAGGCCTGCACAAGAGTGAAGTAAGTCTCATTTTTCTATGTTCTCGAAATGCAATGTCTTACTGAACAACAGCTGTGAGGTATTCAATAAGACGTTGTTGGAAGATCAAGAGAAGCTTATTCTATCAGTGCTTACTTCAATGCAATTGACGTTCATGACTAGAATACAGAAATGAAAGGATATGATGAAGAGGTACAATGGCAGGCTATGTCCAAAGATTAAAAAACATGTTGATAAGCTTGTGGAGGCTTCAAGAGAATGCATACTACATCTATCGAGAGGTCTTAAATGGCAGGTTGATTGTGCTATGGGACGTACGTTGTCGACCTTGAGGAAAGAACTTGTTCTTGTAGAAGATGGGAGTTGACTGGAAGTTCTTGTATTCATGCAATGGCGGTGATACGAGAATTTAGAAATGACTCGGAAGATTTTGTTGACAATTGCTACTCCATTGACTCATGCTTACGTTGCTACAACAACATCCTAAACCCAATTAACGGCAGAATGCTATGGCCCCAGGTAGACGGTGAGATTATTATTCCACCAAAGTGGAAAAAAACTGCGAAGGGCAAGAGGCAGATGCAGAGGAGAAAACAGGCAGAAGAGATGATTTTGCATTCACAAGGGAAATCATATGTGAGGAAGAAGGGTTAAGTTACAATGACGTGTTACGTTTGCCAGCTAATTGGACACAACAAACGTTACCATGATAGGAAGGATGCACCAAATAATGTGAGTGCATTCATTTTATGTCTTATAGTTGTAATATTTTCCAACATTGTGTACCATATATATTTATTCTTTGAAATGTTTATTGTAGGATTGGTTTGAAGGAGAGATAGAACCAATTGAAGTCCCAAACTCACTTGATGTCACCCCCAGGGTAAGTACTTATTCTAATACACCAGCGTCAACTTTATATAAACAGCTAAAACTGAAACTCATGTTGTTTATCGTTCACCTTAGGGAAATTTGCCTCCGGCCAGAAGAAGAAGAGCATCGTCAAGCCACACATCAACCACAGTTGAAAATACTGTCCGGACCATGGATGCTAGGGTAGATGTTCAAGAGAACGTGACATTGGAAGATACAATTGTTGATTTCCAACAACTTCATGAAAGCGAGTTGTTCGCTTGAAAATATACCGCAAGTACACGGGTCGCGTACAAGTAATAAAGTGGACTTTTAGAGTCTGAGATATCAATCTCTCGAGGAATGACTATTTAATTGTACAACAGTTGAACTAGTTTTAATAATAGAAACACACACAATTCATTTTGAGTTTTTAAACTAAGAGTAAACGATTTAAATATAAAAATAA
>CAIGRO010101015.1:0-15569 GCA_903798355.1 Fraxinus baroniana | reverse complement strand
TAGCAATAGGTGGATTCGAAATCCAATACAATCATCCACACTTGATTTAAAAACCACCATTTTATTGCTTTCGTAGTTTAGAACGTAGTAAAATACAAATCAATCATATCTTATTATTGTTGCGAATTTTGATATATCGAATACATTAGAATTAAGTCTTATTCCCTGTGAGACGATACTTTTAACTCATCAATTCTATTACTTGTCAACGATCCTGTACACTTGCGGGTTTTTCATGAATAGGAGCGGCCGTGAGCATTTCGACGATCAAGTTAGTTTATGTTCAATCGAAAAATAGTTCACCGACGGTGGGACACTCGTTGGGAAAATGGGTGATAAAAATGTATCATGATAAAGGTGCTAATGTGTGGGGAGAGAAATGTTACTCAAGTTTGCTATGTCTGTTGGAGAGAGTGGGATTCGAATCCTTCTTCAGGCACAAGTATGGTGTATTTATATCAAGGATGGGAGGAGGAGAGATGTCGGATGAGGAGACACATGTTATCAGATCTTTAGGGCTCGTCCTATCCTAGGTGTCAATCTGTCTGTCTATAAGTTGGCTGGTATTGAATGTCTCTGACAAAAGCAGCTGAATTGATCGTTTGGATCCTGCCATACGTCCCATCTGTCAGGGATTTAACTTTAAGAAGATCTTTGTATAAGAGATCTTCGTTGGAGCGGGGCGAGACGAGGCAGGATTGGAGTTGTAGAAGTGGAGGACGGGCCTTTGCATCCGTGGCGTATCGCAGATGAGTTCGGTTCCTTTACTAGCATCTATCTAGGAGTTGGCTGAAGTGATAGGAGTTGGCAACTCTGTGATGAGTTGTTGCAATATCAAACTCTGCTATGGTCGAAGTGATATGTGTTGACAACTCTTGTGGAGAGTTGTTGCAATGCAAAACCATTGTGGCCGAAGCGATAGAAGTTGGCAACTTGCGAGGAGTTGTTGTAACATCAAACTCTGTTATGGCCGAAGTGATATGGGTTTAAAACTCTTGTTGAGAGTTGTCGCAACGCAAAGCTATTGCGGTCGAAGCGATATGAGTTGACAACTTTATGAGGAGTTGTTGCAACATCAAACTTTGCTCTGACCGAAGTGATATTGGTTGACAACTCTTATGGAGAGCTGTTGCAACACTAAGTTCTGGAGCTAAACGATTCTTCTGAAGAGGCAATCTTGGATGTTATGCCAATGATTTGAAAGCTTTTGCGTCTTCCCAATACATGTATAGGGGACGTTTGCTTCTTCCAAGATGCCTCCTTTGCCATAAACGGTAATCATGGCGACGGCTCCCTATTTCTCGGGGCGACGCGTCTGGGCTATGCGTGAAGTTCACCGCTTCATTAGGACCGTTCATCTTGGTGACTTTTGAATTCGTTGGTGATCTTGAGGCCTTAGATTCAGATGGTCCAAATGTGTTTGGAGCTGATCCAACGGTTGAGGTGAGCCCCAGGGGATCTATATAAAGTTCATCATTCTTCATTTAAACCTTTTACTTTTGCGAAAACTGTTTGCTCGTCAAAAATTCTTTTGTTCTCTGCGTTCTTGCACTTTTCGACAGGCAGTGAAAGCAAACTCCGGCCGATGACTAGAGTCGTCCTTCATATTAGGTAATATCTGCGCATTTTCCGACTTCATTTTCTTTTTCTTTAGAAACCTTCGAGAATTTCGAAATGGCGAGTGGTTCTTCTGTTGTGAGGGGAAGTGAAGAGGGGCGAGGTGAAGAGAGTTCTACTCTGAGGGAACCCATGCTGTTATCTTCGGATAAGATGAGTAAGGCCATTAGGGCCGGAGAGAACATTTGGAAACGGCCAAACTCTCCCGTAGACACTTCGTTTCAATAGGGGGCTTCGAAATATCCTTCCAAAATTACCATGGAGGTACTGGAGAGGTTTAGGTTTATTTTTAGGATCCCTCATAATATAGATTTGATCGTACCCGAGCCCCATGAGAGGGCCTGCTATCCGAGGCCGGGATGTATGGTTGTGAGTGAGAATATTCTTAAGGCCGGCCTTAGGCTTCCCTTCCACCCATTTTTTAGGCTAGTGCTTCGTTCATATGGATTGGCTCTGACGTAACTCAACCCGAACTTGTGGTCCCAGATGGTGGGGACGTGGATGTTGTGGCATCGGGCTAGCACAGGGACAGATATGCCATTCAGCGTATTTCAATCCATTTTTCTGCCGAAGTGTATGGCTAGGGGGGATGAGACTAAGGGCTGGTATTATATGGTACCTTGGGGGTCTCACTTTCCTATTATAACTGGGCTGCCCTCTTTTGTCAAGGGTTGGAGGAGTTCTTGGTTTTAGGTTGCCCAGAGGTGAATAACATGGAGGGCAACCCCATGGCGCTTCTTAGCGTCCCCACATCATACTCAACCTTCAGTAAGTTCATTTCCTGAGATGACTTCACTTGTGTATTTTTGCTTATGATTTTAATATATATTTTGCTTGCAGGCTCCCTCCCGAGGTGTGAAATATCTGAGGAGGACTGGGGCATAATAAGTAAGCTCTATCAGATCGGCCCGTTGGAGAGGAGCTTTAAGGAGATTATCGATCAAAACACCCACTTCGTTCTACACGGGCTGATGTCGAACCAAGGTGAATACCTTGCTTCCGATCCTTTCACGTTTTTGCCCTTATCTGTGAATACTTAAACCTTTTATGTTTTGTTTGCAGAGGATTTCGCCAAGAAGAAAGTGCCAAGGCCCGATTTCGCCACGATCCGCAAAACGGTAGCGAAGGCGAAGGCATTGAGAACAAGCTTGGCTGCTTACAAGAAGCAGTCGGAGCATCTGCTCACTATCAGCAGGGCTGGACAGCAGCTAGCTGAGGAAAACGAGACGGAGGAAGGAGCCTCCCTTGTAAAGAGAAAGAAATAGATCGGCCCATCTGAGGCCTCTGCTTCGGCTCCATCTGGTGCAACCGCTTCTCCTTCTTCCGATGTTGAGGTGACCGTGGCGGCCCCTTCATTCATTCCTCAAGACATTATGCCGATAACTGCTTATTTTTTGGAGGAGCCAACGAGAAAAAGGCACAAGAGGCCTGTTGTCGCTCCAGCTCGGGGCAAAGCTACTAATATCTTGGGGAGCAAGGACGAAGATGTCCCCGAGGCAGTGTTGGAGATGCTCCCTCCAGAGACCGCCTCGGCTGCGAGGGTCCACAGTAAGTATGGGACTAAGGACTGGGCTGACTATGCCGCCTCTTGCGATATTGATGACCTTTTAGCTTCCAATAATGCCTGCATGGCTAGGGCGCTAAGTCTTGGGGTGGCAGCAGAGGATTTGGTCAGAGGCCTCCGTAAAAAGAATGATGACCTGGAGAAGAGGCTGGGGCCTCGTTAAACTAGGAGGTTAAGGTGGAGAAAGCAAAGAGGAAGGCTGAGCTGGCGGAGGAGAAGAGGACTGAGGTAGAGGTAAAGCTCTACTCAGCTGAGATTCAAGTTAATCAGTTGAAGAACGAATTGCACGAGTCAGCTTCACAAGTGGCCGTTCTAACAAAGAGGATCGACCAGTCCAACGAGCATCAAAGGTTCTCCTCCGAGGCCCTTAAGGGAGTGAACAAAGAGATGGCCGGGCTGAAAAAACTCACCAAGACCCAGGCTAAAGAGATTGATTCTCTGAAGGCAGAGGTGAAAACAATTGCGGGCAACCACGACTCTGACTACCAAGGCGTAGCAGTGTGAGAAGTGCATACTTGCCGCATCTTCCTGGGTGAATGTGATAGGCTCCACAGTTCTGCCCCCTGAAGATTGGCTTACTATATAACTTGCCATGGGCTGACTCTTCGCCTCTCCGGTATAATTCCTCTGAGCATTTTTTTGATTCACCTCCTACGTGAGGTCCTCCAATAATAGCATCAATTTCTCGAATGAGCTGCTGTTCGTTGGAAGCAGCTAAATCCCTTCTAGGACATTGCCCGCTTCGGGGCCTTTCCCTATCATCATTTCTGTCATTGTGTAGCGAGTGTTGCCTCATTTCTTCCCTTCATGGAGAAGCACGTCTTGGAGTATTATTCTGGTGATGACTATCTCTTGCATTGTGAGAATTGCTTAAGGGTTGGTTCGCACCTCGGCAATCATTTGTGTCATGGCCGTAGTAGCGATGAAAAGTACAGTAAGGCCGCAGATCCTCCTGGGGCCTATTTATAGGCGCTCCGCCTCGTCCTCTATTTCTAGAGGTTGAGGGTCGTCCAGTGTTCCTTGTTGGATTATTGGCGCTGGGGCTAGCATTTTCATAGGCCAAGATAGGCACTGCATTCAGCGTGGTAGTTGCTAGCACTTGCCGCGAGGTGGGAGCTATAGTATGCCCAGCCCGAGTTCATTGCTAGCTCACTATCTGGGTGGTGGGTCCTCTACCAATTTGCCTCTGAGGTGGTGGGAGGCCCTGGGCGGCTTTGTTTCGGTGGTCAATCATTTCCTCGTTGACAATCTTAACTTTCATCATCTCCACCAATTNTATAGTATGCCCAGCCCGAGTTCATTGCTAGCTCACTATCTGGGTGGTGGGTCCTCTACCAATTTGCCTCTGAGGTGGTGGGAGGCCCTGGGCGGCTTTGTTTCGGTGGTCAATCATTTCCTCGTTGACAATCTTAACTTTCATCATCTCCACCAATTCGTCATATGTTGAAGGGTTTTTGCTTCGAATATCCCTCCAAAGAAAAGTGTTCATGTTCAAGCCTCCTTTCAGAGCTGAAAGGGCCTCCTTATCTATCATTTGTTCACAGTAAGTAATCTCATTAGTGAAACGGGTGAGGTAGCTCTTCAGAGTTTCCCCCGTCGCTTGCCTCATGTTTTGCATGCGTTGTTTTGGCGCCTCTCCCTTTTTCCTCAAAAGATACTGGTTCAGAAATGCCTTCTTCAGGTTTGACCAGCTTCTTATGCTAAGAGGTGCCAATCTGCTGTACCACGACTCAGCAGGTGAAAAGCCCTACACTTCAAGCCTGGCGAAATGCCTCTTAGGCTCATCTGGGTTTTGTATTTGCTGAGTTGGTTCTCTGGGTCGCCCTTTCCTTCATACTTAGGAATTTTTGGATGGACAGAGTTATGGGGCATCGGAAAGGTGCGGAGTTCCCTGGAAAAGGGCAGGTCATCATCATCATCTAGTTCGAATGACCTGCACGGTTCGCTAGAGAGGTTCCCATTTGTTGTTTGGAGAAGAAGATGCTAGAAGTCTCGCCTCTGTCTCCCCAATCAACCGCGTTTCGCCTCTCTAGCCTATTTCTAGTTGGAGAGGCTTGAGTTTGGTCTCGCGTACGCTCTTGATGGTGACCCGTTTGATGTGTGGGCTGGTTCTTATTTCTAGGTGCCCGTCCAATTCTATCAAAGACACTAGCAGACCTCTGGGGTCGCTCTTCATATTCTGGAGGGAAGTTGTCCTTTCCTATAGGGGCGTTAGGAGTGGGAGTGTAGTTGGAAGTGTCCATTCCCAATTCTCTTTCAATGGGGGCTTCGCCCTGGGGACTAAAATGAGTCATCCTGCTTGATCTTGCTTGATTCTGCTTCAGTTCGTTTATGAGCTGATTGTTGAGGATTTTGTGGGGGTTAAAAGACCTCCTCTATTCTGTACTTGCACGAGGAGCTCCTGCATAGCAGCATTTTGAGCTGCAATATTCCCCATGTTTGCAGCCATGGTAGCCACTTCAGCGGTGAGTTAGGCAGTTCTATTACCTCTGCGATACCGGTGATGAGGTCGCTGGTGCGTCACATTCTAGAAATTTCTTCGTCGGAGATCTTTCTCGTCCTCATTGGGTTCACATGCTCGCCACTGGAACTCATAATCCGAAATGACAAATTTTTCCTTTTGAGCTGAGCTTGGTGTACATGTAGTCCTTTTTCAAGAACTGAACCCTTTTTCAAGGGGAAATATCAACAGGATATTCGAACAAGCTTTTGGTGGGAAGACTCGTGGTTTAAGTAAGTTTCCCACAGACGGCGTCAATCTGTTGACCTCGAAAAATAACTTCGACGTGGCCAACAGAAAAAGTCTTCAAGTCTGCTCTTCCCTGCACACGTAGCACGGCGTCAGTCACCCGTAGCCTTTACCGGAGGGATTGGGAGCGGTCACGAGCACTCCGATGGTCAAGTCTGTTTACGTTCAACCGGAAAATAGTTCACCGACGGTGGGACACTCACCAGGAAAATTGGTGATAAAAATGTTTCATGATAAATGTGCTAATGTGTTGGGAGAGAAATGTTACTTAAGTTTGCTATGTCTGTTGGAGGGAGTGGAATTTGAATCATTCTTCAGGCACAAGTAGGGTGTATTTATCTCAAGGATTGAAGGAGGAAAACCGTCGGATGAGGATACACGTGTTATCAGATCCTCAGGGCTCGTCCTATCCTAGGTGTTATTCCGTCTGTCTATAGGTTGGATGGTATTGAATATCTCTGATAAAAGCAGTTGAATTGACCATTTGGGTCCTGCTACACGTTCCATTTGTCAGGGATTTGACTTCGGGAAGATAACGAGGAGAGGCAGGATTGGAGTTGTAGAAGCGGAGTATGAGCCTTTTGCATCCGCGGCGTATTGCAGATGAGTTCGGTTCCTTTGCTAGCATCTGTCCAGTTCGTCCCCAATGTAATCGCTTCGGTTTATGTAGTCAGCTTGTCTCATGCGTAATCGTCTAGGCTGTCACGTGATGCAGTGCGGATCACCCCTGCTGACGCGCGGTAGGTGATGTGGCGGGCCTGTCACAGGCCCGTAACAAATTCGATGAAATGTATTGTTAAAAATAGGTTTGAATAAAAATGACTTTCCAAAAATTAGTGGGAAATATGAGAAAATAAATCACATTTGCAACTACAAATTGATATTATCATTTGCACTTAATTTAATTTTCTAGATTCTAATGAAATTAAAAGACACTTGGATAGTTTTAGATGATAAGAGAGTTCGAGGGCTTAGGTTAAATGTTACCAGACTCTTATATTTGAATTATTATTTTGTTTTTGTTCGGTGGAGATTAAAAATAAATTTTTATAAAAGTTGATGAAATGTGTGGTTGAAAAATTGCGCATTCCATAAAATACTAATCTAGATGAAATGTGTGGTTGAAATGTGTGGTTGAAATGTGTGATTAAAATTAATTGTTAAGTTTATGTTTGATTAAAATCGTAATTTTAATTCCTAGCAAACACGCGGGTTTTATATTAGCTCTATGTATATTGTTTACGACACTAGATTGACACAAAGCACGTCTAATCATTTACAAGTCGAGAAACGTGGAAATACTAATCTAGAATTATCTACTTTATGATTTATCACCGAAAGATGAAAGAAGGAATGCAATCAACTTAGTTACGAATAATTGGAGTTAAGTACCTAAGAAAGTGAGATTCTGGTCACTTTATTTTTCTTTAATCATTTTCTCTTACTTTTGTCCTTGTGATAAAAAATAAATAAATATTACTTTTGTCCTTGTATGCTTTTGTCTTTGGTGATTCATGGAGAATTTCTTCAACGTCAAACAGGAATTGTATGTTGAAAATGAAGTGCAAACTTGAGAAAGCATTTTCCTTTCCCTTTCTTTTGTAGATTGATTATAGGGTAAATTTATCTAAGTCCCTGTTTGGTATACATTAAGATTTTCATTCTCATTTTTAACCACACATTCTCCATCAATTTACTATTCCGTAGTACATTTTTTCAAAATAATATGACTCAAATACACCCTAAGTTCTCAAAAATTCACAAGTGGGGTAGTTATAGATATCCAGTCATTTATGCACCCGCGTTCTCAACCTTGTAATACTATGCATTTCCTATTCCGACTTAATGGACATATGCATAATGTCCGGTTGAAAAAATAAAATTGTCTAAAGAAAATTTTGTTCAAAAATTCACATGGCGATTGTTCAAATTACACTAAGCCCCTTCTGATTTTGCTACAAATTTTTTTTTTAATAGTTTTCGATGAAAATTGATGAAATATATTATTAAAAAGTCGATAAAAGTTATGTGCATCATAAAATATAAAGTTGAAAATGAATTCGAAGAAAAATGAAAGCTAAATAGTGCTAATTTTAGAGAATATTGTCCTCTAATCAGACATCATGCATACGTTGCTATTTGACAATTAACTAGACTTTCTAGTAAGTTGACTTACGGTGCTAAAAATATTGGAGAAATAATTGCTATAAATTGAAGGCTGAGGACATGATTGTCAAACTTACGAAATTGTGGGGACCTTTTGATAAATTTACCTTAAAATATGATTCGCATTAAGGACCATGCTGTATATACATAAATGTTGGCACATTGACTTACACTTATGTGAATTGTCAGATTTTGGTACATTAATTTTGACAACACATTTTCCAATCAATTATCAGATTTTTGACACGTAGGAAGGTGTCGATCAAGGTGTACACTTTGTGGGTACACTTTTCAATTATGCTTGGTGTAACTTTATTGTATACTTTTGGCTACATTCATTCACGTGGCAAATTGTGATTTGTCATTGAGGAAATTGCAAAAAATGTCAACTTTTAAATAGTCATTTGCAAAAATGTCAAAAATTTCTTCAATGTCCATTTTACTATAATACAGATCAAAATGCCCTCATTAACATTTTTAAATTCCACAATGAAGACAAAATTATTTATTAAATTTATAATTGTATTTGCCAATAATAATGACTTATAACATATATTACTCATTTTAAAAAGTATCATATCAATCATGCATTAAATGCTCATTTCTCTATAAGTGGGTAAATAAAACATTATGAAATGTCGAGAAGTACAATTAAAATGTCAAGAATATTATGAAATGTAGAGAACTTTTATATGAAGTGTTAAATGTCAAGATAAATATGGTCCAAATATCGATAACAACTTTTAAAATATCGAGAACGTCATGAAATGTCAAGAATAACAACTATTAAACACAACTTATCAACAAAAAAAGATTTCAAAGAAAAATTACCTTCTACCGAGAATTGTGGAAAACCTAATCAACTACAAATGTGGATAAGATTAAATTTCTTGAAATGAAATTATATGATTTTTTTTATGAATTAGAAGCATATAATTATTTTTTAGTTTTAATGACCTATCTACTTTCTTCATTTTTTTTTTCTAAAATTCTTGATCAATACCTAATAGATAATAAAAACAAATGAATCTATTAGGAGTGTGTTCGGTGGAGATTAAAATCACATTAAAATTAAAAAAATTAGTCGTTATTGTTAACTTTTATTAGACGAGTGAGATCCAATAACGATCATATTTTCAATTTTAATTGAATTTTAAATTGTATCAAACAAGCTCTAGGTATTAACTAGTATTAATGTAACTTCTCATGAAATCTACTTGTTCTTCTTGAAATTCGTGACAAATTGAATAAAAAAAAGCTTAATTTTTCATCAAGTGTATAATAGATAATTTGGTATTAAATTTGACCATTATGGTAAGAGTTATAAAAATTAAATATTTTTCAATTGACAATTATTTGACAATCGTGCAAGTGTCATCATGTACGCAAGGTCCAATAATCTTTTCCTTTCCCTTTTAAACACACACTTCATTTCATTTCCCTTCCTCAATAGCTACTTCTCAACAGAAACACGAAAGCTCTTCCATTTCTTCACGAGAAAATAAGGAAGCATGAGCAACGAATAGTAAGGAAATTCAGACTTCGTTTTCAGCTATTTTATTCACATTTTTCTTAGATTCGTGTTATAATTATTTTTATTATTATTGTTATTATTATTTCTTTTTGGTAGCGATTATTTGTTCAAGCTTCTGTTAATCGGTGACTCCTCTGTCGGCAAATCTTGTCTTCTTCTCAGATTCGCTGTATGTCGCTTATATCCTTTTCTTAACTGATCTGTTTATTTTTTTTTTCATTATTCTGAAAAAATAGTTATCAATGTTTATTTGGATACATTTGTATTTCTCATCTGATAGGTTAATATGATTTCGGGTACTCTAGAGACTTGGCTGGTTATATTTCGGCTCCATTATCAGTTTTGCTTAAAATTATGATTCGATTACTCTTTCTTTTGAATACATTGTTGCTAATTATTTTCAGTTCAATAGTGGGTGGTTAAATTTGAAATTTTTGTTCAACTGTTTATTCCGTGGGTATTTTGTTATTTGGTTGATGATTTCAGGATGATTCCTACGATGACAGTTACATCAGCACCATAGGAGTTGATTTTGTAAGTTACTTCTATTTTCTCTCTATGTTTGTGTAGCTTATATTGTAATGCGTTTGGTTATTTTTTAGTTTTTTGGTACAATTTTTATTGGATGTTAACACTATCAAGTATAATTTTTGCAGAAAATTAGGACAATAGAGCTGGATGGGAAGACAATCAAGTTGCAAATTGTGAGCTAATTGCACTAAATGACTTCTAAATGATTAAATGTTTATATATTATTTTTAAACTGACTCAGCCCATTGTTGTTTGAAGAAACATATATATTCTATCTGCTTTCCTGTATTTAAGATGAATAATATTAAGCTCTTTGTTTGTTGCGGTGAACTTAACTTCCTAGTAGATGCATTGGCAGCTGAAGTTTCACATTTGATTCATTAGCGTATTAATGTTTTTTGAAATATTCTCTGCTCGGAAGAAGCAAAATTTTGGCAAGATTCAAGAGTAATGGTGAAAATATTCTAGTATGTGTACTTGTGGAAAAGATATTTCAGTTTAGATCTCCCATATTTATTTCAAAGGCAGTAAAGTAGTTTTGGGACACATCAGCAGTTCATAGGAAAATTATTTGCCATCAGCTTGCAAGTACCTTTTCTCCTGCTGTCTGCCACAGTTTAGGATTTTACCCTTTGCTTGTCACGATGGTTAGCTACACTTGTAATTTATTATTTATATGAATTCTACTTGTACAGGGGATGAAATTTTACTTCTTTTTGTGATCATATAGTGAGTGACTGAGGATTCTTTTGCTTTCTTTTCTATAACATACTGGATGTATTTTACTTCTATTTTTATCACATCGTAATCTATGAGGCTTGGAACCTCAGTTTTAGTTCCAATTTTTTTTTTTTTTTTTTAAAAAAAACCTGCTCACTTCAAAATCAAATTTAAAAAATGAGTTTTAATTTTCTTGTAAAATAAAATAAAGTGCGTGTCTGTTTCCCATTTTTTCCGTATTATAATGAGTTTTTTTTAACCATTGGAAGCCTGCAACTCACCCACAATGTGAGAGGCCAGTCAAAAAAGGGCCAGGTGGGGCCCATCAATGGTCTAATTTCTTCTAAAAATGAGAAACAAAATGGCAAGCAAGCAGAAAATATTCAAATAAAGATAAAATATTTAAATCTATAATTTCAAAATATTTTAGTCAAAGACTTCTTGACGTTTTGTGTCCAACATGTTTGAGAAACCAGACGTAGGCGTGTCCATGTCAGTGCTTCATTCATAGTACATATAATATTTCTGATCTCATATGTTAGACCAGTTGAGAAATAGCTCCATTAGTAATGTAAATGCCCGCTTTTCGAAATCAGTGCTTCATTTTGCGATGTTGAACTATGACTGTTGACTAAGGTAGCTATTTCTATTTATATGAACAAGGAAACATAGATGTTAAATATTGTCTGTCGTGTAGATGTATTGAATAATGTTATTATTGAAATAAGTTAACATTATAGTTTCCATTCCCTATCTTTCTAGTGGGATACTGCTGGCCAGGAGCGGTTCCGCACCATCACGAGCAGTTACTATCGAGGAGCGCATGGTATCATTGTAAGAAAGATGTTAATGTAATTGTGGTTCTTGACCATATATCTGGCATTTGATTGTGATGTTTTTATTGCGTAAAGGTTTGGGCACAATAAAACTCCTTATTAAGCGATAAACTATGAACTGATGCCTGAATAAGATGATTGGAATTGTTGAAGGTCAACTTTGTTTTGTATGCTAGTTCCTCTTTCAGGTCATCCAATGCTATTATGCAGTCTTTTGCTATTGCACGTCTATAACTTGCTGTCTTTCATGTATATGACTGGTGTCTCATTTGTCTTCAGTACTCTTTTATGTTCTGGTATATGGACTAACTCATAACAGATAATGTTATTTCTGGTGCTTTCACTTTTTTTATTGTTTGTATTCAGGTGTTAATCGCATTTTCCTATTTTTAACGACGTTGTAACTGTTGTGCATTGCATACTTCTTTCTTGATGCATTCACTATACTGTTTGGTTGTAAAATGACAAGATTGTTGGCATCACATGGATTTTTCTGTAGTTCTTGAAATATTTATTCAACTGGTTTAGACTTTCCGCTAGTCCTTGCCATTTTCAGTCAATGGAGTTGTCTCAAACTCACAAATCTAGAGCAGAAGTTTCACGGTGGTTACTTGGGATACCTTGTAGTACGTCTTGATTGTCTGCAATTGATCGACAAGTAACTCCAAAATTTAGTTGCATGAACATTGATAGCTTGTAAATAAAGTCTTATCTGAGAATTATTCACTGGGCCGTTTCTCCAGTATGCTTATGCTTATGTTCTATTCTAGAAATATATGGAAACCACTGTCCTCAAATGAAAAACCTTTTGTTTTTGCTAATTTTTCGCTAAGATTATTGCCTGTCTTTATATTCTTCCATTTGTTCCCTTTTCTTTCTTCATATGTATAATCTTACATGCATTCATTTTGCAACAGATTGTGTATGATGTGACTGAGATTGAGAGCTTCAACAATGTTAAGCAATGGCTTAATGAGATTGACCGATATGCAAATGATAGTGTATGCAAACTTTTAGTGGGGAACAAATGTGATCTAGTAGAGAACAAAGTTGTGGACACACAAACAGCAAAGGTATTAATTTTAGTTGCTCCAATATGTTATATAAAGCTTAACTTTGTTCTTCCAATTTAGCTGTAGTCTACAAATATAAAATTCTCTTATAATTTTCATTTCCATAAGTAACATTTTATATTATATATTCCTTATAGAACGTTATATTAAGTTTATTTATGTTTGATTGTTAAACTATCTTCAACCCCGTAGTCTCATCATGCACATATTTCACACTGGACCTCATTGCAGGCATTTGCAGACGAGCTTGGGATTCCTTTCCTTGAGACAAGTGCCAAAGACGCTATCAATGTGGAGCAGGCTTTCTTAACTATGGCAGGGGAAATTAAGAAAAAGTAAAGCTACTAATCAACTTATTATTGCTCTTATTACATGTTCTGAACTTCGTATCTGCTTCCATATGCTTTCTATTCTTGTGCTGAATGTCAGAACCTCTTAGATTTTTATGGTATTTACAGAACTGCACAACTAGTTTCTCTATACCACAAATGGAAGTGGTTTTTCTTGTAGGATTTGTTTCCTATATTGGTTAATTTCAGTTGCCTTCCATGGTTTTTCTCTTGATCCCGACTAATCATAAAACTATATGTTTGCATGTTTTCATTTCTGCTTCCACCTATTGTCTTGGAATATTTGAGAGGTGAATTTTGATAAATAGTTGGGCGAGATTATTATTATTATTATCTTTTTTTTCCAGTATAATCTTTGAAGCTGAACTCTAGTTTACTGTCAATGTTTTTTTTCTATCTGACACAAGTAATTTTGCAGAATGGGTAGCCAGCCAAGTGCAAACAAGAAGTCGACTAACACGGTTCAAATCAAGGGACAGCCAATTGAGCAGAAGAGCAACTGTTGTGGTTAGTTGCATTTCATTTTACGTTGGAAGTAACTGTAAACAGATAATCAACTTCTCCTAACAAAATTCTCATCATGGAATTCTGGTGAACGCTGTTTACTCCCTTTTTAACAGTCTCTGATTCTGTTTCATCACAGTTTGAGAAAAAAAGGACGTGTTTATGTGCCATTTGACGAAACAGAATTGATAATAAGAAACGTATGGTAAAAAAATTGTCAATTATGATACATTCAATATCACAGAAAGAAACAGAGATTGGCAAAGAAATCTCCGTCAACCACATCTAAGCGTCGTCAAGGAATGGATAATCAGTGTAACCAATGACAGGATCCGGAGCATAGAAAGTGCTCCTGTCGTATTTATTGAGAGGGGCATCCAACTCATATCGTCTAGGCAAATCTGGGTTAGCCAAAAACAAGCGTCCATACGAAATCAAGTCTGCATGATTCTCAGCAATGGCTTTGTTGCCCATTCTTCTGTTATAGCCTTCGGAAGCAATAAAAGTATTCTTGAAAGCTTTTCTCATTGAAAGGAGTCTGTGAGGAGCTTCATTTTCGGCCCCTTCGAGCACCCTTGGTTGAATCATATGAAGATAGAGAATGTTGAATTTATTAAGTGCATTAGCCATGTGAAGACCCAAAGCATCAGGATCTGAGTCTTCCGACTCCATTATAGTAGCATATGGAGATAGTCTAATCCCAACCCTATTAGCTCCAATCTCGTTGCTTACTGATTCCACTATTTCCAATGCAAAGCGACATCGATTTTCTAAGGTCCCACCATACTCATCCATTCTATCGTTCACTTGATCCTTCAGAAATTGATCGATCAAGTAACCGTATGCTCCATGGATCTCAACTCCATCAAAACCTGGAAACGTGCAGATGCATTGCTATCTAATTCACCTTATTTCTTATATCAATTACATAAACGTGTTTTTCAAGAAATCTATTCTTAAAACTTGAGAAATATTATAGGATCAGGTTTTAACCATTTCATCTGAAAATCAATTGAAGTTCGGTGAAGGAAGCTTGTAATACAGGCATTTCTCAAATATAAGACTGTCAAATTTATTTTATGATTTGTTACATGATCATTTACTATTATATATTCACACAATAAAATATTTTAAACGTATACAAAAAACTTTTCCGTACTTTCTAACCACTTATTTTTCTAAAAATCACAATTCAAAATTCTCTTTTCTACAGTAATGATTGTCAAAAATGCTCTAAGAAGTTTTGTAACATTAAGCTCTATTGGAGCCCAATTTTTTTGGGAGAAATAAATTTGTGTTAGTGAATTTTTAGAGAATAAATGGTCAAAAAGTAGGATCTTTCTTTTTTTGAATTTGTATGTAAAATTATTTTATTGAAACAACATATAGTCGAAAATGATTTTTTAGATAATGAGGTTAAGCACGAACTAAAGGTATAGGAAAGAAGTATACAATATGCTAACCTGCTTCAATAGCATTACGAGCTGCCAACCTGAAATCGTTAACAACGCTAGGGATCTCATCGGTTCTAAGTCGTCTTGGAGGAGACCAATCTCCTCCCTCATAGCCGGGCGTAATTGCCTTGTCCGTACACGAGACTGGGTCTTGGCCATTCGGCTGAAAACCTAATTAAAAAACAAATAATGTCGACACTGTTGTCAGTAAAATAACTTCGATTTAGTCCCGTGGGATTAAAATTAAATATTTAGTAAGTTTCGATAAATTTTAATAAAATATATGATTGAAATGTTGGTTCCATAAAATATATGATTAAATATAGATTTTAATCCCCACAAGACATAAGCGTAGTGAGTTTCGCTAACCAGTATTAGAGGCACGGCCTGCGTGCCAAATTTGCAGGAAAAATATGCCACCCTTCTCATGAACAGCATCCACAATTGGTTTCCACGCCTCCACATGCTCCT
>CAIGRO010101013.1:0-13358 GCA_903798355.1 Fraxinus baroniana | reverse complement strand
TACATCAGTAAGAAAAAGAAAAAAATGTAGAATTGTTATGTCTTAGTTATTGATTTTTTGCTTCAACAAAATCATCAATCATTTCACCATACAAACATATAATACAATCAAAATATTAATTTAATTGCTTCATGATTTCTTTTTGCTTCTGGACGTATAATCACTTATTCCCATTCACTACATTCACTATACTAATGGTAATCAAAACTATGAATTGCCACCGCTCCTGGCTGTGCCAGCCTTCCAAAGCTCATCGCCGTTGTGATCTCCTTCTCCGTCTCCTCTATCTCCCTTCTCTGCCAAAATTCTTCAGTTTAGACTATGACCCACACATTTCTCTTTACAAAATTCCTTCGCTGCCTCAATTTTCAACATTACAACTCTTATTCTCCCCCAATCATCAATTCCCTCTCCAATTTTCATTCAAAATTCAATCATAACTGCTAGAAAGCAAAAGCATATGCTTCTCTCTCTTCTCTCTCTTTTTGTGTGTGCGCATTGTAAAGTCGGTCCTAAATGCACTTTGGATCGGAGAAATGCAACCAGATCAACGTATGGAGTTGAGAATTTTATGTTCTGGTTCAAAAATGGTGTCATGAAGGGTGTGTGTGAAGATTTCAAGGTTTTTGAATAGATTTTCTTGTTCGAATTGAGAGAGTATGCAAGGATGAGCAGTGATGGAAGTTATTGTGGAATGTGTGAAAGAATGAATTGTTGAAGGAGAAGAGGCGGTCTCTGTATTCAGTGTGGGAGATTTTGGAGTTTTGGGGATTTGATTTAGTTTATGACGTAATTAATACAAGATTTATGTGGTGTTTAATTAATTTAGGGTATTAATCTAATTGAGTCAATTTTTAGAGTATTATGCCAAATTTTCCCTAAAAAAAAATTGAGCTTTAGCAGGTCGAGCCTCATTTTTTTGGTCGGGCTGTGCTCGGCTAGGCTTGAGCCCAAAAAAGTTAGGCCCAAAAAAGCTAGAGTTCGGGTCGAATCTCATTTTTTTGATCAAGTGTTGCTCGATTACGCTCGGACCCAAAAAATCTCGGCCCAACCTCACGTTAGGTAATGGCCTCAAATAGGTTACTCATACCCAGGCCCGAACGAGGCTCAACGTGGCGCGTAAATAGTGGGTGTTTATCTTGGTTGCATTTTAACTATACTACACCTTATAACATCATAATATATCCTCGTCGCTCCGTTGCTTGTAATTCACACAGCGTCCTCCTAACCAACGACTCTCCACCGATCTGTTAATTCAGCGATCCAAAAAAAAAAAACAACAAATTCTTTTACTGAAATTTTTTCAATCAATTCTCATTACTTTTCTTAAAAATGCTCACAAAAATTTAATTTATTGACACAGAGTAACACAAATTACGTTGTAAAGTCAGTTGCATTTTGCCCTTTTGATGATCAAAGGATAGGGTATTTCTGTTGATTCATTCAATCAATGGCGTCGTGGCTTAAAGCCGCCGAAGGTGCGATTCTTAAGCTCCATCTCTAATTTTTGAATTTTTTAGTGGATGTATAGTCTAATCTTTGATTGTACACATGGGTCGATTCAAGTAATTAAACGCCCACATTTGTCTGCATTCTAATACTTCAGTTCCGAGCTAAAGATGTTCGACTAAGAATGATTATATAAGGAAGAACTATTTGCATTATGTAAAGAATTTGTGGCATGTGTGGCAATATCGGTTCGCTTGTCGGTTCCGTTGTTGAATTTTATGTTACAATATTTAATTGGCTATTGGAGACGGGGTCCATGCTATAAGTTAGATGTAACTTTGTAATAGCGATCATATCTGTGCCAGATTTATTTGAAGTAGTAGATAGAAGAGCCAAGCTTGTTGCTGGCGAGAAATCAGATGAACTGCCTGATGTTCAGGCGCCAGGTATTATTCTGAGGCTCTCAGTTATGATTCTTTCTTCTTTCTTTTTCTTTTTTCATTCACCGGGGGTGATGTGAGGAATCAGTAACAGTTAATATAAGACTCCATCTTTGTAAGTTCTCATATTACGCCTGTTTGATAGGGATTAAAATCAGATTTTTAGTAGATTATGATAAAAGTCAATGAAAATTGTAGTTGAAAAGTTGTGGGTCTAACAAAATACGTGGTTAAAATTAATTATTAACTTTGATTTAGATTATAATCTACCCAAGGGCTAAAACTTACTGCTTCGTTGCTCTTTATTCTGAATTTAAGCAAATAAATGCGTGCTGCACCATTTTATTTTTGAATTTTTGAGATGATCTGATGGAGACTATGTCGCTGCTTTCACTCTTTTTGAAAGAAACTATGTACTATACATTTGAGCATCTCATGTTGTCGGTGTAATAATCCCCCATCTTATCAACTCCATTTTATAGGCGAAAGGAAAAAATGAGATGGCAAATGCCCTAATATGTAATAATTTTTTTTTGTTCTCACCAATTAAAATTTATTGATTGAATAATTCCTTTTTCTTTTCTTCCTGTGGTCGTTGTGCCATTGTGAAGCTTCCAATGGACAAGGATCTCCAGCAAGGAGGGCCAGGCCAAGAGCGAAGGTATTTCATGGAATTCTCTATTCTTGGGTATTAATAGATCTTTTAATCTTGTGTACTGTACTTATTTGGATCTAACAAGAGAGTTATTTCCAGTCCCAAAAGAGACTTTCTTCCAACGAAGCTCCAGTAGATGTTGAAAGGGAGAAAACTTCACCAGAAACAGCACACAAGCATGTAGTCCCTGATGTAGATATACTGATGCCAGCAATTGAAAATAATGACAGTAATTCTGGTACTCCTAGACACACTAACAATGAAGATCAAGGCAATGTTGATGGAGATAGCTCCACAACTAAGACTTCTTTATCTAGTACAATATCTAATGATGAGGCAAAACCTTTTGCTGATCATCTGGATGCAGCAAGTGTTTCTAATTTGGAATTAGTGCCTTCAAATTCAAATGATGAAATTGGGAGTGAAGACACTTCAGATGTTCCTGTTGGAGCTCCATCTATTGTTTCTAAAGGAGTGGAAATTGTGCAAGGTGACTATCCAATTGACTCCAGTCAAAATATCACGTCAGAAGATGCAGTGTCTTCTAAAGATATGGAACAAGTAGATTCTCAATCTCTACATGCAAATGGACCTAGCAAAGTTGATGCACAGTCGACACATGTGGATTTAGTAGTTGAACCTAATACTGAGCAGAAAAAGTATCAAGAGCAGAAAAATGTCCCTTCAGCAATGAAAGTGCAAGAGCAGCTGGATGAGGTAAAGGGTGTATCATAGGAGAACTTGTTGGTTGGATTTCTTTCTTAAAAATGTGTAAATATTTGGGATGATGGTTTTTCTGCTTTTTGGTAGACTAAATCATTTTAGTTTAACAGGCGCAAGGACTACTCAACAGTGCGATTTCAACTGGTCAGTCAAAAGAAGCTAGGTTAGCTCGGGTAAGAATTATTAGTCTTCCATGATTGGTTGTACTTATATTGGTTTGCAATTCTATCACCATTTTCATTGTTCACATCTTTTAACCAAGCTTCTTGTGTGCTATGACATCTATTCGTTGCCTTCGAAATTGAATTGTAGAATGGTTTATATATGACAAACACGTTAAGAATGCTAAATTGAAAGTGTTAAAGTGATAAGACTTCAATAGCGAGAACTAAAGCTTTTTTAAAACACTTAGTGGAAACATGTGACGACGTTAAGGCATTTAGAGATGCTCAAAATTTTTCTTCCAACGCTATGATTTTTGAGTTCTTGTTTGGCATGATTATTTAGTACAATATATTGTTTTATATTAATAGAGTAAGAAAAATATTACAAAATGAGGATATGTCTATTGGTGCTACTATTAATAACTTAAAAGCACTTAGTTCATTTTTTGAAACATATATGGAAATTGAATTTGAATTTGACAAGATCACTCCTAAAGAAATTTGATGTTGAAGTGGAAGTTAAACCTACATTTCATGTATTATCCATAGAAAGAAGCTCTTTCATCAAAATATTGATGAGATAAAACATAATGCTAAATTTTTTTTAGAGTTTATTATTTATTGCTTATAGTTGATGAAGCTCTTTCTTTACCTAGGTTAAAGTTTGAACAATTTTAAAAATATAAAAATACTTTTTGAGTTTATGTTTGATTTAAAAAAATTGCAAACTGCAGATGATAACTGTTTGAAGTGTTGATGTCATAAGCTTAAAAAAAATTGAGCATGACAAGGATTATGATATTGATAAGCACAAACTTATTTTCTAAGCTACAAATTATTAAAAATTGTTTGTCAGAAAACCTAAACAAAGGATGATTGAAGTTTTAGACTATATAAAAATAGCGGTTGAAGTTTTAGACTATATAAAAATGACAGTTGTTCTCCAAATGTGAGGATTGCTTATGGAATATTACTGATATACCAGTTGCATATTTCGAGAGGACCTTCTCAAAATTGATGATAAAATCATACTTTTGGTCGATAATGTCAAAAAAAGGTTGGATGGATTGATCATAGTTTCTATAAAAAAAAGAAGGTTTTAAAACAGTTTGATTGTAATAGTACAGTTGTTGATTCTCTATCAAAAAATTTTAGAAAATAAATTTAATCTAGACATTTGAATGTTTTATATTATTATTGTAACTTTGAATATTTTTATTTTTATTATTATTATTTTTTTGATAACCGTGGATGTCCGGGCCAACTTGTGTGCACCTCGACTAATTCCACGCGGCCCCTTGAATATTTTTATTTAATAAAAAATATTATTGTTTTATTTATTTTTACATATATATAAGGGTCCCATATTTGAAATTGATCTAAGGCCCCAAAAATCTTGGGGTTGGCCTTTCCTGGGCAAAGGTATTATCTAATTGGATGACTTGTTTTGTCAAGAGGTCTTGACAAAATTTAAAGTGATGGTTTAAATATCGCGTTTTATGGGATTTTTTTTATATAAGTACACAACTAACTGTTCTAACCTTTTTTTATTTTATTTGATAAATCCATATATTCATCCATGTACCTGTACAAGTAGTTATGCAATTAACGAAGTATTTTTCTTTGTAATTAAAAATTTAGAAAAATGTAAAGAAAGTTGTTTACGATGAAATCTATTCAACACTAGAAGTAGGATGATCATAAATAGTTGTTCTTGATGACATAAACAAACAATGAACTAATTCTTATTCCCAATTAATTTAGGCAACTTGAGTCATTTCCGTTTAGTGCATTGCTACATCTATCAAATGAATTAGTACATTGGATTCACAGCCAAGAAAAGTCATGTGTCGTCGCATCACTCTCATAAACATAAGCTTCTTTTTGTTTATTCAAGATATGTCACACCATTCCGTTAATCAATCATCAATTGGTACCACCTCCTCTTATTAGTGAATGTTTCCATTTCTTATCTTGTCCATTGTATTATGGTTAAACATTCATCTTAACTTCTTCATTCTTCTATGCCCTATGGTCATCTTATGGACATTTTGTCCTTTAACAGCCAGGCGCTTGGTACCATAAAGGACATCAGGCCTAATGTCTGCTTTAGAAAACCCATAGGGATTCCAATCAAATAAAATCCGTGTAAAAATCCATGTCATCCAATGCATCACATTTTTTTCAAGTCCGTCCTTGTTAGTAATGGAATCTATGAACCTAAAACTATCACTCTTCAGGAAAAAAACTATCCTCCCCTGCGTGGATTAGATAAAAAAAAAATCAAATCATTAGTAGATTTTGATAAAATAATTGATTAAATGTGTGGTTGAAAATGAGATTGAGGAAAAAATAAGTTTTAGAAAATGGGGGCCGAACATGGGATAAATCTATTATCATTATTATCCTTAATACTACTAGAGGACATTCCCATGTACTTTATCTTAGTTCTACTTAATAGTTAATATATAGTCTTTTTATTCTGAAGTACTCTTCAAAAGTTGTAACTCGTGATATAATCCGTCCTAGTATCATGCACTAAGACTGTCATTGGTGCGAAACATAAACCAAAATATCATCTTGGATATGTCTCCTAAGCTTGTTCATGAATGACGTGGAAATATGTGGACTAAAGGCAAAACTTGATGTAAGCAGTCAGTGATAGGAACTTCTTTATTACTACTGCCATTACATCTTTTATACATTGTGCTTGTTTGGATAAAATTATAACCACATTATAATTTAAAGGTCAAAGTCAAACTTTAATTTCATGGTATGACTAATGATCTTCATACCTCTATAAAAACTTTTAAGGGCTGTGGTCCATATTTGTTTTTTTCTTGTTTTTCTAATAAAGAACATTCAGATTTTGTTGAGCATGAGGAGAGTTAATTGGAAAACACGTGGCAATTTACACCATTCCAAGCAAGCATTCCTGAAATAGATTGAAAGAATATAATGAATGCACTTAAAACTTGGAATCTAGTGTCTCAACTAGGACTGCAATCAATTAAATGAAATCTAAGAAATGCTCCTGAAACCATTTTAAGTACGAAGTAGTTGATAACATCTCTTTTTAAGTATTATCACAATTTTTATTTAAATGGATATTATTGCGCAATAATTTTTTTTTTTCCTTTTTTCCTTTTTTATTAATCTTGATGTTGGTCATTCTCAGGTCTGTGCCGGACTTTCTTCACGCTTGCAAGAGTACAAATCTGAAAATGCTCAGTTAGAAGAGCTTCTTACAGCAGAGGTGAATTATGAGCTCCTTTTCAATCTGAGATGAACCGAAACTTCATATTAACTATTTTGTCGAGTATATCATTTGATTAAATGACTTCTAAATGTTGATGCTCTACTTTAACAGAGAGAGTTGAGCAAGTCATATGAAGCTCGCATAAAACAGCTTCAGAAAGATCTATCTGCATCCAAAAGTGAGGTGACTAGGGTGGAATCAAATATGGTTGAGGCATTAGCCGCAAAGAATTCTGAAATCGAGGCACTTGTCAGTTCTGTTGATGCACTGAAGAAGCAAGCTGCTTTATCTGAAGGAAATTTGGCATCACTTCAGGTTCTAATAATTTTTACATGATGCTGAATCATGAAGTACTTTCTTTCTGTGAAAGCTATCATCATCTATCCTTTCAAATTATGGTCTCGAAGCCAACCAGGCGATCAAGTTGCAGTTCTACCGGGTTGAGTAATTGAACAATGCAGGTTCAATGTATTCCATAAACCAATGCTATCAACCCCTAAACGGTTTATTGCATTTTTTCCTGGAATTTCTTTTTTTAACCTTCTCTTATTCTTTACCTTTCTTCCTCTCGAGTAGGGCAGGTAGTAAATGTGAAATGATTTGAGAAAGAATCCAGAAAACTAGCTGCTTGCGTTCAAACATGAGCCTATCCTGCTTATGTCCAAAGTTTTCTTTTCTCTTGGGGTTTTTATCCTCTTCCTGATCATTTTCAGCTAAATTACAAATCTACGTAGGATACATCTAGTTACTTTGTTATCTGTATTTTGATTTGTTTTCTGTCATGACATTCATACCTTAATATTCACTTGCCATACCTACGACTCTATCATGTCAAGGGTTTTATTCCTTTCTCTATTTATCTTTAGGCAAACACGGAGTCTTTGATGAGAAATAGGGAACTAACAGAGACAAGGATGATGCAAGTAAGCTGACCCGTGTTTTTGATTAGTATGGAACATGGTTGTTTGGAGTTGCATATTTATTCTAGCAACTGCGTCTCATAATGGAGTTCTCATATTGGAAAGATGTTTCTGTCAGGCTCTAAGGAAGGAGTTGACTGCCGCGGAGCGAAGAGCTGAAGATGAGCGTGCTGCCCACAGTGCTACTAAGATGGTATTTACCTGCAAACATCTTTTATCAGTGTTTCTTATAAGTTAATTATGCTTCATGCTGTTCTTTTATGATATTTTCTTTTTTATGTGTGCTCGTGCCTCTGTTTGTGTTTGTTGTATTCATTCTTGAATTTGTTTCCATTTATATTTTTTCTTTTTCAATTGTGTTTTTGTGTTTTTCTGTGATGCTACATGGTGGAGCATTTTCTGGAGATGTGATATACTTTTTGGTGGAAATACAGGCTGCTAGGGAAAGGGAAGTAGATTTGGAACACAGAGCTGTTGAGGCATCCACAGCATTAGCCAGGATCCAGGTACTTGAGGGACCCAATTGATGTCTTGTACAGTATCATGGGCATAAATTAAACGTGTAGCACTTCTTGTTCTTTCGGTATCTTGATTTGATTTGAGGAAAATATTTTGGCTTAACTTGGTAGTTAGCACTATCTCTGCTGAAAGGGTTTCAAGCTGTACGCATAAGAGATATTTATTGACCTCACTATATTTAATTAGATTCTGTTAAATAAGATGATAAGAATTTCTGAGCCTTCAAAGTTATTTTGAAATATGGCCTCCTTACAAAATGAAGTGCTTGTTACCTTCATAGAACAATCATATTGCCAATATTATTTATTTATATTGGCATTCTCCAGACACCTATAAGATAAGGATTTTTTAGTTGAGTTGAGTATTACTAGTACTATCAATAAAATTTGTTCGACTTGCTCACAGTCCTTAAATTTTCTCACCCTTGGTTTAATTTTTTAATTTTTTGCATTTTCTATTGCCATTACAGTTTGATAGTTTCCAATATACTTGTGTTTACTCAATCTTAAGCGCGTCTGTTATTTGTCCAGAGAACAGCAGATGAAAGGGCTGCAAAGGCTGCAGAGCTTGAGCAGAAGGTGGCATTGCTAGAGGTAATGCTCTGCATTTTTCTCCACCTGTACCAAGGTCCACCTTCACCCCCACCCCTAAAAAACATGAAGAAGTAAAAGGGTAGCACTTGGCGAAAGCTCATGTTATTAAAAAACTATGTTGCACTAGGTTGAATGCACATCGTTAACTCAAGAACTTCAAGATATGGAAGCTCGTGCACGTCGTGAGCAAAAGAAGGTCCCTGAAGATACAAATCAAGCCATTCAGGTTGAATAACTGTGAACTGAATCTTCTACTACATAGTATATTTGAGTTTCTGTCATTCGTCGGTTGTATTATTTTTTAACCAAGCATTTCAACTACACATTTCATCAACTTTTATAAAAATGTACTAAAAATATATTTTAAACTAAACCAAATAGGGGCTTGGTTACTTTCCCTTGATTTCATAGGAAACTCAGCACTTCCCATGGTTGAATCACCAGTGCATTAAAGAAAAGGACCCAGGTTTCAAGATTTATTGACCTGGTCTCCATGCCTTTCTCCGTAGTTTTCGTTTATCTTAGACTGGGCTCTTTTGTTTTATTAACTTGAAGATGGAGTTGGGAAATGTTCTACATCATTTCTTCATTGTTATATTTTCCTGTTTGACTTATGTTATTCAATATTCTATAGTCTTGACATGCTTTATGTTCACTGCTATAAGCATGTTGATTCGGTTTTTAACTTCTTTGTTGGTTTGACTTGATTCCTATGTTCTTTTGATAGTGTACACCTTGAAAAGATCTCTATGCATGGCTACTATGCATAGGCATGTAACATTTTTTGTAGTAAAAAACAGAGGTTGAAATGCCATTTCAAAATTATGCAAGTATATTCTTTTTCTCAACTTCATCCTATTTTGTTATTGATGATGCAGTCCCTAAAATCCATTCTGTTACCAAATATTTGTTGTATTTCGAACTGTAGCATGTCTTCTTCCCTGAAGACTCATTTGTACTTATTATATTAAGATACGATGCTTCTCTTGTATTATTTATGAATATCTCAAGTGCGCTATACATATTAGTTTACTATTCATCTAGAACAAATTGGAACCTGATATGATATAGCACTCCGAGAGCAAATGGGATAGTTTTCAGTAGGTTTTATGTTACTTGTGATTTTCATATGAAAGGTGCAAGCATGGCAAGAGGAAGTGGAGCGTGCACGCCAAGGTCAGAGAGAGGCTGAGAACAAGCTTTCCTCTATGGAGGCAAGTTTGTTTGTAAACTTACAGCTATTTGTACTATATTCATGAATATAAAGTTAATCAAATCTTTAAGGTGGTGCACACTACTAAATGCTAGAACTTTTGCCATCATTTTTAGGCTGCAGTTCAAAAGATGAGAGTTGAAATGGCAGCAATGAAGAGGGATGCTGAACACTACTCACGTCAGGTCTCATTTCTGCATTGGCATAATTTTTCCCAACTGGGATACTTTTTTTTAAAGTTTATTTACATATTGCTGACAACGGGAGAATTTTGAATATAATAAAGAAAGGAATTATATAGTTCAAGGCCTGAAGCCAAGAGATGATTTATTCTATTAATGTCATGCAGAAATAGAGTAAGAATGAGTCTGTACCGTCAAAAATGATCTAGTATTGCTGTGTAGAGCATACCTTCGTGGGTGTACCTCAGCAATGAATTTTTTCTGTTTGTGATTTATGGTTTAGGGTCACAGCTCAAGGGCAAGTGAGTTACCTTGATTTTTTCTTTTAGTTCTTTCTGTTGATGTAATTAATTTTGTTAGGGAGGTTTGAAGTCATATTTGGGAAAGGTGGTTACTCGTGAAATAGTATGTGCATTAGGAATGGACAAACATTTAGTTAAATAAATTCTATCCTTAAAGAAAGGTCCTTAAATGCATAATTTAAGTTGGTAGTACCTGATATTGTTTATTGAAAAATGGACGTGCATACAACAAAACGACGGAATTTGAAAATCATGGGAGAATGTGACCGATCGCGGATTATCGTGCAATTCAAACTTAAAGAATAAAACAAATCTAAGAAAATCCCTCATAATAAATCCTAATTTCTTTCCCTAAAAGTAAGTATCTAATCTTTGAAAGTCTTCAACAAAATATTATCTTAAACACATAAAGATTAGATCATTATTTAGGAAGAGAATCTACGATTTATTCCTTTCCTATTTGGTTACATTAGGTTTTCCATTTTTTTATCTTGATAGCTTTTCATGTTTGCTAAATATTTGAAGTATAAATACGTTTATGGTTTTCTTATTATTAGTAGACTACTGATATTAAATGTTGTTGGAAATTATGAATGGTATAAAATAATCTGCCTAAATATTACAAAGTAGAAGGCCCTATTTATCGAGTTACAAATATTTATAAAGGAATATGGCGTGATAATTACACAATCAATTATTTAGAACAATAATCCTACTCCATTGAGAAAATATCATGAAGAATAATCATATAATCTTTCGATATATTCAACAAGTACATATTGAACTACTTGATCTAAAAACTTACTTGTTAGAGAGAGTTACATGTATGTCATTTAAATGTCTTCAACATGCTCCATCATGGGTACGAAATAGTACTTTTTTCCATTCAAAGCCTAACACGTGTACAATTTCATTAAATAAGTGGCGACGAGACTTGAATCAAGCACCTTCGCTTGCCTGGTACCATGTTATACCATTTGATCTAACAGTTTAAGTTGTTAGAGAGAGCCGCTTGAATATCATTTTAACATGTCTTCAACAATACAAAATTATTGAAATTTGCTCTTCCGATTCTTCACTCTTCTTCTTCCATGGTTTCTTCTCCTCTTCTCCTTCTCTATAAATTGTTATCTCGCGTGTTGCATTATATCAGTTTATGTTGTCCCAAAAAGTTATTGTTTTGGGTATTTATTTAACAGTAAATGAGGAATCCAGAAGTGTGTGTTGCATATAAATTAGAGCAGGTTCAATGAAATCTTGAAGCACTGCAGGGATTGTCTGTGATATGAGATTTAACAATAGAGGAATCCAGAAGTATGTAACGCATATAAATTAGAGCAGGTTTAATGAAATCTTGAAGCGCTACAGGGATTATTTGTGACACGAGATTTATATGAGGTTAAAAAGCTAGTTCTAAGAATAGTTATTAGACTTGTTGTACCTATCGAATTTTGGGTTGTTAAAAGTCAAAATTTCCATAAGATGACCCTAAAAAATGACAATGATAAGATGAGTGTTGTGATATTAGAATACATGATATAATAAATAATATATGCCAACAAGTGAAGGTTGTTATGGATTAAATGAATAATTCGTATTATCAAGAAAAATTAATAACTTGAAATATGAAAAATGAAGGAAAGAATAACACGTAATGTGCTTCACCTTCAATTTGAGATTTACTGCACCAGGTGTCACTGTTGAATTGCTCTATATCGAAAAAGAATTACATGGGTTTTAGATTCACGCATCTCTTGCTTTTCCTTCCACTGTTAAATGTTTGGGATACTATATTTGGTATCAGAGCAAAAGTGGGAACATATGATGGCAAAGAAAATGGAATAGCAATCCAAGGTATGGAACCATGTGGAGAAGAGCATGAATCAGATTATGGAGATGATAGATCAAATGTTGGAAAAGTACATCAATTCTCGTGAATCAGTTCAGAAGGAAAAGGTGCCAGAGCTTCTACCCTAGTTTTACAGTGACGATCCCGACGTGTCTATTTAATTAAGTGATATGTTCTCACGAATTTATTGAGTTAGGAAGAGAAATTAGAGGAGACAGTGGATTTCTTTGAAGGAGAAACCCTGGATTCGTTCCGACTCAAAAATAGCAACCAGTCCATATGCAGTTGGCAAGATTTTTGAAGTCCTTTATTGTTGGAGAAGTTTCACATATCAAAGGAAGGCACGATAGGGGATAAGTTTTTGGCTTTCTGGCTGGAGATGATGGAGGATGAAGTGATTTGACATTTGAGTAGCATCGGAGAAGACGAAGACGATGGATTTAGGAATGAGTGTTAGTAAATGGGCTTCAACAGAAGTAGGTTGATAGTGGAAAGTTAAAGCCTAATGGACTAGGCCATTTTAAACAGACCCATGAAGATGGTAATAATTTCATTAAACAGATCCATGGAGGAATCAACTCAACTAGAGAAAAAGGTCTATCATGAAACTATCCAAACTATAACTAGCTTAGTCCCAAAAATTTGCACCAGTGGTCCCCAAATTTTTAGACTTGCAGAATCCTTCTACCTTAAAAAAACTTAATGATTTAGAAATTTAATTGAAGATGGAAAATGAGATTTGCTTTCGATGTGATGAAAAAAGTTTGTGGGCCATTGTTGCAAAAATATATCGCTACTTGTATTGGTGGTAGACGATTATTTGGCAGAACTAGGGATCGGAGAAAAGGTGAAAGGGGTCAACACCATTGAGCTCACTACCAACCCAATTGTGGGCCTCACTAATCCAAATATTATGGAATAAGCAAGAGGATTGCGCAAATGGATGTGACAAAATTTTAGCGAGGTTCAAAAGTAAACAAATTTGGAATAACATTCTTGAAAGGGTGGAGAGGAGGTTAGTGGGATGGAAGCGTATTTATCTTTCAAAAGGAGGCCGTCTTACTCTCATCAAATCCCCTCTCTCTACTCT
>CAIGRO010101010.1:0-10744 GCA_903798355.1 Fraxinus baroniana | reverse complement strand
ATTCTCCAACTATTTTATCCTACATCTTTCAATTTGAACCATTATGTTTGGATTGGCTGGTAGAATGTTGACAAACTTTCATTCTTATTGTGAATAGGTTTGATTTTTCTTGTTGATGTGACTGTAATCCTGTTATTCGTCCTGGTTATATCACAACATTGTAGCAAACCCTCAAAATGTATCTTGAAATGGTGGTGGTTTTTGTGATTAGGGGATTGATATGTGATTTTGTTTGAATTGGATCATTTGGTGACATTGGTTGGAACTTGGGGTTTTTATGTTTGGGAAAGGATTTTGCTACTGCATAGTACCTGAATTATTCCATTTGCATCTCTTTTACACATTCATTTTTTGTCTCTCACTGACCATCATATTTTTGTACCTGAATTAGTATTGAATTGATAAAGAAACTTGCAAATGGCCTTTCTCGTGTTAGCTCCAATAATTTGCTATTGAAACTTCCTATTTCAGTTATAATTACATCTGAATACTGCTACAGGTTGCATTACGACCAAGGAGCTTGGCACTGTGATGCGTTCTTTGGGACAGAATCCAACTGAAGCCGAGCTTCAGGATATGATCAATGAGGTTGATGCTGATGGAAATGGGACGATTGACTTCCCAGAATTTCTTAACTTGATGGCCGTGAAAATGAAGGACACCGATTCTGAGGAGGACCTCAAGGAAGCTTTCCTGGTTTTTGACAAGGATTAGAATGGCTTCATTTTTGCTGCTGAACTTCTCCATGTCATGACGAATCTCGGTGAGAAGCTCACTGATGAAAAGATAGATGAGATGATCCGTGAAGCTAATGTGGACGGTGATGGACAAATCAACTATGAGGAGTTCGTCAAGGTGATGATGGCCAAGTGAGAACTGAACAACGCAAAACTCACTTTAAAAGTGTTAAATAGACCCAAAAGTGGAAACAAGGAAATTAAGTTTGATGAGATTTCTGTTTCTGGTTAAGACGTGGTCTCCTGTTTGTGGGTTCTTACGTGTTTTCTTGTTTACATTGTTTAAGTGAAATTCCTCAGTTCATGCATGTTTTCTCTGTCCCTTGTTTTGACATTTTGGGTTGTTAAGTATCTTCAAGTTTCTTTGACAGAGAACTTTCACTTATTTTCTTATCAGTGACCAGTTTTGTTGATATACTAATCTTTGCCTGTTAAGATACATAGAGGATGTACACTTCTGTTTCCCTAGAGATTTTGTAGCTTGAACTCCCCTAGAGGTTTGCTGTTCTGAACGACGTCCCTTGGATGTAAATTGAATTATTTTGGATGCCTGTATATTTCTAGTGGCAAATTCCACTTCACCGTATAGTAGTCTCATAATGTTTGGTCTGAGCATCTGGTTCTTGTATGGTCGTCCTAGGGCATCTTACTTCCATAACTGCTCCGTATATTCTGCCTTGATATTACGTAGGAGAATTAAGAGGAGAAAACAAAACCAGCAGATAATCCCATGCTAAACCAGTTTCTATAGTGCAGGGTAGGTTTTCAACCTAGGACATCGAGTTTTTGTAATTGATCCATAAGACTTGTACATGCTTGGATCTCTGTAGGAATTAGGAAATATCAGCATAGGGGTTAACTTCTTTTTATGTTTTTAATACAAAAGGAGAAAAAATTGGGGTGATGACTACTCGATTTCTAGTCGCAAAAGGAAAAGTAACTATGGAGGAGCATGAAATTGGAAGAGATGGTTTTGTCTATTCTGAAGTAGCTAAGCGAGTTTTGACGACACACTTGAAGAAGCTGCACCATTATACAAGAATAATTCTTCATTGCCAGAAGAATATTAATAGGGGTTTTACAGCCCCTCACAAGGGGCCTGGCCCCACATGTATTAAAAAAAATATATATATTGTGCGGACTCCATCATGTGTGTGTTGTTTGTACAACATCAACAAAAAAATCTCTATACACCAAGGGGGTTGATTATACAAACACAATTCCATGAATTGTTTCATTCATTTAGCTACCCCATGCACCCAACCCTAGCCACTATCACCTAGGTAAGACTCAAAATTTTGTTCAATTCTTTAGGTCCTCCCTTGTATATGGGTAGATCTAAACATTCTTTATGAGTGTGTTTGAGTCACATTATTTTGGAAGAATGTATTCTGGAATAGTAAATTGATGGAGAATATGTAGTTGAAAGAGAATGAAAAATTATTGATGTGATAGAAACTATTATTTTATTGAAGAATGTTTAGTTGAAAATGAGTAGAAAAATGAGAATAAAAATTTTAATGTGTACCAAACATGGACTATATCTATGCAAAAATAATAATTGAATTAATATTCTTTTTATTTTTCCTAATGATGTTTAGGGTCGCTAAGAGTATCTCCAAGAGATTCTTTAAACATGAGCTCTCTCTATTTTAAAGATTAACTTTTAAAATCATACTCCAAGACTCTTTAAATTAAGATTTTAATTTAGAGAGCGACAAACTAACTATCTATAATTAAATAAATTCAAGTGTTTCAATTTTTAATTTAGGAAAATAATAAAATAATTTAAAGAAAAGTTAGTTAAAATAAAAGATAAAGAAAATTAATAAATATTTTTTTGGGGGAGTAGCAATATCAAGTGTCAAATATAAAGAGCTTGTAGTATTTTAAAATTTTAACTCTCTACAATTATAGATACTCTCCAGTCTCCAAATAATTTAATATGGCTTTGGATATTCTGAAACGTGTACTAATTGTTTTTTTTTTTTATTATTAATATTATCCTCTCTCTCTCTCTCTCACATCAGGTTTTTAACCTTGAATTTGATATGTTTTATAAATATTATTTTAAAACTTAGCAGAGTCAAACTTTTAAAACTTGGACCAAACAGATTCACAAACGATTTCCAATTCTGACAAGAAATTTTTATTTTCATTTCTTTTAACAAAGGAGATGCTAAATTAATTTCAACGGACGAGCAATAGCAATTCAAATCCTGCCACTTTGGGAAGAAATTCATGAGAACATTGTTTGAAATCGATAAGGATGAGACACCATTTTAGTGCATTTTTGGTAACTTAGATTTATAAATTCCATTATCTCAGGTAGCAATGTTGAAGCATTGCAGTTACTGTAATACTTCAACCAGAGAATCAATTTGAAATTCCACCGTAAGAGCTAGAATCTGAGACAAACTGACCTTAGAATACGGTCTTCTCCCTCAGAATATTCATGCTTCTCCCCCCTCCATTTCATCTTCATCACTAGACCTACGGAGAAGTGCCTCACCACCATGTCGATCGTAGTAAATTCGTCTCCTCCCAACTCAAAAAAGAAGGGCAAAAAAAGAAAAAAGAAATGTAAGAAGGCATGGTGAAACTCATTCTGATTTCAAGGGAAAATGGAGATGTAAAAAGTATTATCAGCAAAAAATAGTGTCTATGAAACCAATAAATCATTCAACAGCCTGATTCAGCAAGGAAAATCGACATATATTCACAGAGCTTAGCCAAACAAGCTCAACGAAAATAATGCTTCAAAAATGTTATGAAGTAAAAATTATAAGCATTACTATCAAGATTTACAACTGATGTGCCTTAATTAAAATATTTCTAATTAGTATAGTATGCTCAGGAGGGAGAATACAGGAGTTTCAAAAGATTTTCTTTGTTGAGCGGTTTGGTTAAAAATGCATCTACTCCAGCCTCAACCATCTTGTTTATCACTTCTCCTCTTTCATGTGCAGTTAGTGCAATTATTTGTATGTGAACACCATAATTTCCTTCTTCTTCTCTGATGCGACAAGTTGCTTCTATCCCGTTCATCAATGGCATCTGCTAATACACCAAGACCAAAAAAAAAAAAAATCTGTAACACCACAAAACATGCAACTATAGGACGGATTTATGACAAGAAAAATTCACTTTACCTCACAATCCATTAGGATATAATCAAAAGGTAGTGAAATCTTGGAAGCTCCATTTAAGTATTGATCCTTGAGACCCTTGCAAACTGCTTCAAGAGCTTGTTTCCCATTTACACAGGAAAAAATGTTTGCACCAAGCTGGGAAGCTAAAGATGTTGCTATTTTGCGCCCGATGGGATCATCATCTGCAACCAAGATTTTCTTCCCTGTCAATGGCTTTGTACAGCTCGAACCCTCACCCTTTTGTGATGGAAGATTTTCCCCTGATAATTGCCCTTTTATAGCCCAATTCTGGCTCATATTAGATGTACCTGAAGCGCGGGATTCATGACGAATTTGTCCAGGCACAATATTTTTGGCATTAAATATATTTTCCCTTCTTTGTGCAAACTCGGGTAGAAGTCCTATAATTTGTTTTAAACGGGAGCCATGTAGTGGCTTGGATACAATTAAATCCATTGCAGGTAGCTTATCCTCATCAAGGCCGTGAAAATTTATGCGATTCGTGCCTGGTGTATCTAACCAAACCAACCTACTACAACAGTTGCTGCTTAGGTCCCTTCTGAATTCAGCCACAGCCCTACTGATATCACGAAATGGCCCAGCGCCTGTATCGATCACAATCAAAACGAAGCTTGAAAAACTTCTAGCACTAGTCCGTCTTTGAAGGCGTGGAACATTATCTGTACCGTCTAGTGAACTAAGGGGCACATCCTTTGATCGATTACTAGATGCCCTTGATGAATTAACATCAGATTTACCTGAGGAGCTTTGGCGTGAAAGGTTCATTTTCTGTTTGATTCTCTTGAGAGTCTCTGAAAGTTGTTCATGTTGCTTGACCACATATGCTTTTATACCCTGTCGTGCCATGAATTTCTGTATAATTTTGCACCTTTCGTTGCTCTGCATAAATATTACAACTTGGGATGCTTCTGCCTTGGGGCTATGGATTCTATTAATGGATCCCGAATACTGATAAGAGTCACTCGATGTGGAACCACCATGAACTTCAATGTCGTCATCACTTGCATTACCAGACATGCCTGTCTCAGTACAAGTGCTGAAGAAGGCATTGAACCTGAAACAAGTTCCCCTTTCCCCAACTTTCTTGTCCACAATCCTGATTTCTCCTCCCATTAGACGAACCTAAAATAACAATGTAAACAATAAAGAAAATGAGTATATAGTTTTTCAAAAAAAAACTATATGTTTTAAAAATTGACATACCAGAGACTGAACAATGCCAAGTCCTAAACCAGTTCCTTCTTGTCCAAGAGCTGTCTCTTTGACTTGAACATAGTTTTCAAATACAGATTTTTGCTTCTCTTTTGGAATCCCTTTCCCTGTATCATTCACCTCAAATATATATTCCATACAATTTGGATCTTGTCGAATAGTATTCACCACTCCCGACTCACTATGCGATTTGTCAATCCGAAAAAATGAGCATGATGTGCAGCTCATCCAGTTATTGTGATTAGAAGCAAGTATTACATTCTCAAAACTCGGTTTCCTAGCCCAAGCACGAAGTGTCACATGCCCGTCTGAAGTATATTTGACAGCATTACTTAATAAGTTGCCCAAAATCTGTTTCAATCTTCCACGATCACCTTTCACACGAGAAAATTTCTTAGTAATAGAGCCATCATGGGGATCCAATACCACATCTACCCCCTTCTTCATACCAGCATAATAATACAAATCAACTACATCTTCAAGAAGTTGTTCCAAGTCAAATTCTTCTTCTTCAAGCTGCATTTTACCAGCTTCAATCTTATTTGCATCTAGAATGGAATTCAATATACCTGAAATAAGGCACTATTGTTTAACCAAAATTGTTTTTAACCTAAAATAAAGCTAGTATAGCTTAAAAAAAGTAAAAATACTCCTAAAACTTCTTTGTGGCCAAACAAAATTTTAATAGTTGCTTTTTTACTAAGGAAAACTACTATTTTAGAAACAATAAAATCTTTGTTTACATTCTGAAAAAGCTACTTTTAAGCTTAGGCAAACAATTTCATAACGAATAGGCATGAAACAATACCAACCTAAAAGGTCCTTTGCACAATCTTCCATTTGTATCAAATTTGTCTGCAATTCCGATCCATGAACAGCTTGATATTGACATATTTCTATCAAACCAGTAAGGCCAGCTAAAGAGGCACGCACATCGTGGCTTGCACTAGCAAATGCAAGACTCTTATTCATATTCTTCCTTTCCGCTTGTTCAGTCGATTCCTTCTGCTTTATCAGCGCAACACATAACTTCATCTCTCTTCTTGCAGCTCGAACAGTTAATAACACAAAAGTGAATATGATAACAGCCATATCAGTGAAGATAAGTTTGAGTAGTACAGACGCAGATTTGATGTTCTTGTGAATGAGACGTGCCTTATAGTTTTCAGGTAACGCCAGCACAAATACCTAAAACTCAAATGAAATTTTAATATCCCAAACATACACCTTCTTGCATGTCTGATATAAATAAATGAATTCAAGATAATTCATGGACATGTCTTACTGGTAAATAACTTTTATACTTAAATTTATGTAAATAATGAAACATACCAGTTTCAGTCCAGCAATTTCAACTGGCGAACAGTTAATCACATACTTCTTTTGCCATATGCTTAATGTAGAGGTTCCAAGTGTGCCATCACCTGCCTGACACTTGACATTTCCTGCAGTTCGAACTTGATCACCATTAGGGCTTAGTAATTGAAATGAAACTTGATTTCCATTCAAGATCATGCGAGTGTTGGAAATTCCTCCAGCAAGTACATTCCCGTCTTTCGTTGCCAAATATAAGCTTCCATTATAGAAGGATAGGCCGGTGAAGAAATTAATCAAAAATTTCATAGGAAATCCTAAAGACACTGCCCCTTTTCCATCCATCCCCGCAGTACTAAGAAATAGAAAATTTTGAGTATTATCCCATTGGGATCCTATGGCAGCATGGGCATTTGTACTGTTTAAGGCTTCTTGAAACCAACTTGAATTGACTACATCAGAAGGACGAAACTTTATAGATTCACCATATAATTTTCCCGTATCACGATTTGCAGCCTGAGTATACCACCTGTATTTTGTTGTATCACTTCGGTTGGAAGAAACTGTAGAGTTGGAATACAAAGCAAATAGTTGATCGCCTCTCCTATAGTATGCGAAGAGTAAACCATCAAATGAGATAAATGAAATCTGTGACAGGTGAGGAATTGTTGAAAATGCCAGAAATAATGTAGAAGCTATCTGCATTATGCAAACAAGAATGTCAAAGGAGTGTTTGGTATGTAGTATTGTATGGTACTAAAGTTCATAGATATATACCAACCTCCGATTCAATCTTGGAAAATTGAAGCTCATTTCGTCCCAACAATGAGCTTAAAGATCGTGCTAAATTGATAGTCGATGCATTGATTGAAGAAAAAAATGATGTTGTGTTATCAATTAATCCAGAGAGTAGTTGATTAATGTTGTAGGAAAACAAATTCACTTCATTTTCAATTCTTGTAATCCTGATCCAGAAGGGAGTTATTAAACCTGGCAGCAATAGCACCATGATCATCTGCATTAAAGAGTAGATAGAGCAATTTCTTATCAAATTCAAGAAATAGTCCATTATTTCAAATTATACAGATTTTAACAACTTTCATCTTAATATCCTTGAACCTAAAAATTCAAATTTTCACCAACAGAATATATGTATAATACTATGATAGGAAAATTTGGTTCAGAAGTTAAATTACCAGGATAATGAAAAGAAAAACTGGCCGCAACACTATAAATGAGCTTATAAGCTTCATTTTGGACTTGGTTTTCATTGGGTACCGATAGTTTTTCCTGCATCTCCATGGAAAAGTAAAGTCATGTACAAATTAATGGGGCATAATATCTACATATATTTCATTTCTAAAGCTATTAATTTTGGTAAAAAGTAATCATTATCCTCATCAAATTGAAATACCAAAAAATGGGCATTGCCACCTATATTTATTTCTTCAAATTTTGAACCACCTTAAATATTTTTCAATATTTTCTTTTACAATTAATTAGTATCTGTATAATAAGTAACAAAGTTTCCAAAATCTTGCTAATTATGTTTATTTCACAAGATATATATGCATTCATATAAACCTTAAATCTGGATCTGCCTGTATTGATTTCATATAAACCTCTTTAGACACCCTTTCCATATCGTTTAAGATGTTCAGGCCTGTGCCAAGTATATGCAGGTACAAACAGAAAGCTTCCCACATATCAACATAAAGCTTCTCAGTTACATACTATAATATATAAACAGAAAGCTAGAGAAATTCTACAAGAACATATATAGGGCCTGTTTGGTACAGATTCTGATTTTCTACAGTAAATCAATTCTCATTTTCAATCACACATTCTTCAATAAAATAATATTTTCCATCACATTAATAACTTTTTCTTCTTTTTCAACCACACATTCTCCATCAATTTACTATTCCAGAATACATTCTTTCCAAAATAACGTGGCTCAAACACACCCCTAGCTCCACTGATTCTTTTAATTTTGTTCTTCTCTAACGTTAATTGTATCAATTAATTTATGTGCTTTATTATGGACATATTCTTTTTTTCATTCTCATTCTTCTACTCATTTTCAACCACACATTCTTCAATAAAATAATATTTTCCATCACATTAATAACTTTTTCTTCTTTTTCAACCACACATTTCCCATCATATCACTATTCAAAATCAATTCTTCCTCCACAAAATCTCTACCAAACAAGCTCATAGTATTACATTTCTTTTCCCTCTCTCTCTCTCTTTTTCTTTGGACACGTGATAAACTTTGGCCAATAGGTGTTGTGGGGAAGGAAATTGTTCTCACAACAGTCACTCAAACTAACTTTAAATTTAACCAGCTGATAGCATCACCCGAATTGTTATTAAATTGGCTGTGGTTAATCCAAGGTCCACGTCTCAGGGACTTCATGAATTTCAAATCATCACTACTCTCAAACTCTGTTTCTATCTGAACTGTCTGTTTTCCAGAAGCACCAGTAGAAGCACAGTAACTATTTATTTTATTATATTCCACCCTCTTTAGGGTGAAAGGAACAAGTGACTCAAAACCAGGTGAAATTGAAGGAATTTCCATGTTCTCTTTTGCACAAGGTCCAAAAAGTTATGTCCTCGTTACCGCTGGAAAATGGAAGAAAACCATATCTTAAAATAGATGGAATACATTTTCTAAAAATAGACCAGGTGATGCTCTTTGTTTCTATACTTAACAAGGGATGTGAAACTATTGACAATGTGAAAGAAGTGATCTCCAAGATGAAGTAACACGAACAAGATACTAAATTCAACAGGGATACGTGCTCTGTACTTGGAAACTAAAATATCCACAATGAATTAAAATGCAGACAAATGTTGAAATTCAACATAATCTCACTTGCAATAACAGCAAAGATGCATATTTATTTATTTTTATTTTTATTAAAAAAAAATTCTATTTTCTAGGTAACCATCTCCAAATTATACTATAAAATTTTCCTCAGGTGACCATACCTCAAAACCTCAACTTTTAACCTAATAATACCCACAATCAACTGAAACTTCACAATTACCAATACCCCCAATCCCCTCACATATCACTCGCAAACTCAAACAAGCAATTACCTGGATGATGCTTCTTGGCCAGATAGAGTCGCTGGACAGGGCCGCAACTGTGTTTTGCAGGGCGTGAGGCAAACTTCAAAATTTGGGCCCCTAAATCATAGCAGACAATCCACTTTTCTTTTAAAAGAGTCTTACGAAACTAAATTTGTTAACTTCAATTCAACAATAAAGCAACAAATAAAAATAAAATATTCAAAATATTTATTTTGCAATCAAATAATAATATGGAGATGTTCTAACCGATCACTTAAATATAATTCGTCTTGAAGTTTTTTAGGTAAAAATATCAATCAATTTTGTATGCTCGAGTTGTTCAACCATACATAAGACTCAATATATCAAGTATTACAGAAAAATGTTCTCTTTTTTCAGCTTAAACTCAAAACACCTAATTTCGTACAAGATCGCTTAGAATTGCACATCTAATTAAACCAAACCTAGAACATTAACTATAAGTATTCAATTTACAAAATCTCATTAGAGATTACATTACCAAAATTGAACATAACAATTAACATGAGCTTGTTATTAACATGAGCGAATGTAGATTTACAAAACCCTAGTTCAAATTAACAATTAATTAAGACAAATCAAGATAAGTAATAATACATATTCAATCGCATTATATAGAATTACAGATTTATAAAATCATAGTTCAAACTTCAACCCCTATCATCCTTAATCATCCATCCATTATCCAATATCCATACTCAAAATAGAGTAAAGGAAAATGATTGCTCTCTAATCATAGAAAATGATTCCCTTTTTTCCCCAATTGTATCTGTCTTTCTTCTAAACTCTCCCTTTTTCCCCACTGCCCGGCACGTCACTTTCTCCAAAAGAAGAAGAGGGCTCTTCAAGAAAGCAGCAGAACTCTCAGTTCTTTGTGAAATCCCATAACTAAGAGAGTAATAGTCTAATATATGCAGAATTGCAGATAAAATCTCAGTTCAAACTTCAACCCGACAACCCCTATCACCCTTAATCATCCATCCATTATCCAATAGGCAATATCCATACTCAAATAATCAAACCAAAACCCCTATCACAAAACATAATGCGAAACGTAAACAAAACTAGGGGTGGGCAAAACCAAAACCAACCCGAGAAAACCGACCGACCCGACCCAAACCGACCAGTTTGGGTCGGTTTTTTGGAATTTTTGGGCGGGTTTAGGATGGGTTAATCGGGTCGGGT